>JAHWFP010259413.1:33646-48540 GCA_023313725.1 Lithobius niger | reverse complement strand
ATCACCTGATTTCCTTTAAGTTTAGAAGGTATACGATATATTTGATACATTGAAACAATGAATGTAACATCGCGCTAGTAATCTCTGATGGCCCCCATATTGAAATCAGGTGGGCATTTTGAAATTGTGCTTATTATCGTCCAATTTCCTTCAAATTTAGAAATGAAACGAAATAGGTGATACCAAGTGAAACAGTGAATGTGTCATCACCACTAGTAATCTATAATGGAAGCCATCTTAAACTCGGGTGGCCATTTTGAAATTGTACTTATTACCGTTTTATTTCTTTCAATTTTAGAACATAGATGTGGTAATTGATAACAATTGAAACAATGAATATACCATCGTATTTAGTAATCTGTAACGGATGCCATCTTGAAATCAGCTGGCCATTTTGAAACTAAACTACAAACCAATTGCTTTCACTTGAATCCCATGTAAGATAATGGAACACATTATTCGAAATACTACACTAAACTTTTTACGTGAGAATATAGTTACCACGAAATTCCTTCAGATACATTTTTTATTGATTGCACCAAGTCATTTGAGTCTGTGGTACGCTGCAAACTACTATTTAAACTGAAATATATTGGTTTCAGTAGCAAACTTCTGACGTTACTGAGGATTTTTTAGTGAATCAGTGTCAGTGGATAACCAATGAGGGAGTCCTTTCTCACCTGCTTCCAAAAGGTAGTGGTGTGCCACAGGGATCCATCCTCGGTCCACTCCTTTTAATGTTAGCCTAAGAATGACTGTAAACGGAATGATTGTTGGTAAAAGTGAATACGTTTCTTTTAATAGATAAAACAATGCTTCAGGTGAATTCAATTGTTAATATTAAACTAATGGAGGAATAAGCTACTCCGACGATCATAGGTGAAACGAAATGAAATTTTATTAAGGGGCCCAGGCCCGTAGCCACATACCCCAACAATAAATAAGAAACAACACATAAACAGATACATACATCATCGGTGAGACTACTGATTCAACTATATAAACTTAACAATAAGAAGACAATGTGAACGGAGTGATTGTTTGTATTACACTGAAAACTTTATTCTTCATGGATAAAACAAAAATAGCAACTGGTATTGGTAGATGCAGCAGCAAATGCAATTGTTAGTATTAAAAGTCAATACCTGTTTGGAGTTCTCCAGGCAAATTACCCTCTCATCGTCGTGGGGCAAACCAGTTTGGGTTCATGCTCTGCAAAATCAAAGACAAAACTAAACTTGTCGAAGATTTGTAAAAAACGACTGACAGAAACAGTTATAACTAATTTCATCCTCAATAAATTTGCAAAAACAACTCAAGAAAAAAAGTGTAAAGAAGAAAAAGTAGAGCAGAGGGACGGGGGAAAAATAGGGGCAGGGGACAGAGCGACCACCTATCCCCCTCCAGTCAAGAACAAATTGTCGAAGACTATACACAAAAATGAAAAAAAAAATAAGGAGGAACGACTAATGGGATGCACTGGCTGAGTGAGCGAAGCAAATAAAAATAAGCATTTGTTAGCCATAAGTGAAACTGGCATTGTTGGGGTTCACAAGCATAGCCACAGCCAATAATGACACATTTAGTTCCGAAATGCGGCCTTTGGAAGCCCAGTTAAATGTTGACTGGATACATTCCTTCTGCTCACGAGCTACGGCTTTTTATGTGGCATTGATACATACGAACGAGTGAGTGTGACGTGTACGCAAAAATATGACTGAAGCAACTTAGTTTGGTGAAGCATGGACATAAACACAAGAGACGAAACCATACCGATGTTGCAAGTGGTGCATCCGACACCATCTGTATGTATCAATGACTTCGGCAAGTTGTAAATAAATCCAGATGCGAATCTGTTTCCGTTGCCTTTTGGACGTGTTTATTCTTGATCGTTTTCAATGAAGTAAGGGACCGATCATGATTATTTATCACCGGGAAGGAGGGTGGAGAAAATTGGGGGAATCATGAAGTTTTTGGACCTTCTCGAGAGGGGGGTCATACATTTTTCAGGCTCCGTCAAGAGGGGGAGGTCAAAACACACTGACCAAACTGGAAGAAAAAGTCATTTTTGGACCTCAAAATGGCAGTTTCAGCAGCCAAAATTTCTAAAAACGCCTCAGCTTAAAGGGGTGGGGGGGGAGATAAGCCCCCCCTACCTGGATCCTTTCATGATGTGAGTGTTTGCATAGTTTTGAAGCTATTAGTACCACTACTGCAAGTACAGTTTCTACCAAGAACTTAGTAGAAAAGCCTTAGCACCTGCTTTCTTGGCTTCTGCTGTCTTTTAGGTGTTGACTCTGTCACGGGTATACAAACAAACAGTGTGTTCATCATATTTATTGTATGAATCTCAACATGAGATAGGTGTAAGGAATATTTTATAGAACATTTTAACCCAACATGTCTTTTTGTTAAAAACGAGACACGTTTCCTTACAACTAATAGTAACTGTCAGTATGGAGAGCTACTTACTTAATTTGGCTACAGGAATCATCTGCAGACAGCCTCAATAGATATACAAAATACGCATTTGTTTTGGGCGAAGGGGATCACATTATTTTTGGACCTTGAGTGGGGGGGGGGGACAATATTTGTTCAGGGTCTCGAAGTGGGGGGGGGGAGGTCATCGAAAATTTGGTGGTCAAATTTTCATTCCCTCCGACCTTCTCCCCCTTTCTTCCTCCGACCATAAATAACGAGCGAACCCTAACGCTTTCCCACGTCAATATATTATAATGGTTTTTTGACTTATTTCTTTGCAAATATTTTAGAAATACTTCTTTGCAAACCGTATTGTTAGAGTGTGGAATGACCTGCCTGGCGAGCTGGTGTTTCATTGCATTCCTTAAGGCCAAATTACGTACTGTCAACTTGTTAAAATATTTGCTGGATGTGGTCAGGATTTTTTATTATATATTGTCACATATGTGAAGAAATTGAACATTTCCAATTTGGGAAGTGCATAATCAGTAATATGTGACTTTGTGTACAGCTGGCCTTACATGACTTTAAAGGATGTGATTTTGTGTACTGCACGTAGCTGTGAACATCCTCATCTAGAGCTTTCTGGTTAGTTCCAGCAATAGAAAATGGAAGTGACAATAACAGTTTCCCTGAACAACTAGCGAGTATTTAACTGGGAACTCAACCCTGGTGACTTCACGTCTTCTGGCGGGAGCCATGATGCGCGAACCCCTTTTGATATATCTATTTAAAGACTAGGAAACAGGCTTTGGGCCTATTGTAGGCAGAGCGAACAGATCTGCATTTCAAACTTATATTTAGTTTTTATTTTAATGACGATACCACATTTGTATCCTTAAATCCTTAAAAATCTGGGTGCAATACTCACTGGGCTAAGTTGGCCTCTTTGCCTTTTGGTGTGACGTGCTGCTGCTCTTTGCTGGCTATGGTGCTCCAAAAAAAACCTTTCTCCCTGGCCATTTTCCCATTTCACTTGTCAATGTAAGTTGCCACAAAAAATGTCAGGTCAATTGAAGTATTCTAAGCATTGCCGCCAGGTTTTGAGGGTTAATACAGGTAACCTGCATATAGAACGTAATACACATATATAACATATACACGAAGGTATATGAGCTAGTTTTAAAGCCGCGATAAAATTAATTGATTTAAGCCCTTTTTTTTTTATCAGAGTCTAGTGTCTGACTGCTAGAAAGTATGACCAGTTCACCACATCACCTGCAAATTGTGGCAAAAACAGCAGAAACCCGCGTCCTACGTCAAGAAACTGAAGTGTGGCTACTTGGAAACTTAATTGAAGAACTCCCTACTTTTCGAACACCAACCCAAGGAGATGTACTGAGATATTTTTTCTACCTGAAAGATGACCCAAAGTTCGTAACTTTAATTTCGCAGTAGCAGAGAAATTCCTTGTGGACGTCCAAAAACAATGGTAGAAGGCTGGGATTGAAACTCGGTGCAAGAATAAGATAAAAGCAAAACTGGATCTCTATTGTCGCTACCGTCTTGTGTAAAAAAGCAAAAGGAAAGAGTCAAATGAGCAGAAGGAATAATCATTCACTGAAGATTTGACTAAATATTTCTTTATTGTGCATCAAAATCTCAGGGAAGATAGAGTCCGACAGGTTGCCTTGTTTCTTCATCTTTTCTAGGTAATTACAAACTGCTCCGATGCAACCTTTTCAGCACTTTGTTGCTATAAACTTTTTTTTAAATCTTTTGTGCCCAATGATACTTTTGTTGCTTCCTTCAAAGCTTGAAGAAATAGCACATTTTCGTCCTTGCGGTTCTGTTGACGAAACTGTCGGACTTAATCTTTCTCTGAGCATTTTAATTTCGCAATAAAGAAATATTTAGTCATAAATTCGGTGAATGATTGTTCCTTCTGCTCATTTGACTCTCTTCCATTGCTTTTTTGTGCAAAACGGTAGCGACCATGGATATCCAGTAGTTTTGCTTTTAACTCATCCTTGCGCCGAGTTTTAATTCCAGCCTTCTCTCATTGTTTATGCATATCCAAAGAATTTTCTCTGCTACTGCACCATTAAAGTTACAAAACTGTTCATGTTTCATTGGGCCATCTTTCAGGTAGAAAAAATATTTCAGAACATCTCTTTGGATTGGTATTCGAGAAATAGGGAGATCTTCAATCACGTTCCCACGTAACAAAGCTTAAGTTTTATCACGAAGGACAGAGGTTTCTGCTGTTTTTGCCATAATTTGCTGGTAAAGTGGTGAACTAGTGAAACTATTTAGCAGTCAGACACTAAACTCTGAAAAAAGAAAAGGCTTAAATCAATTAATTTTATCACAGCTTTAAAACTAGCTCATATACCTTCGTGTATGTGTTATACTATACATGTGTATTACGTTGTACGCCATCCTGGCGGCAAGGCTTAGAATACTTCAATTAACCTGACATTTTTTTGTGGCAACTCACATTGACAAGTGAAATGGGAAAATGGCCAGGGAGCAAGGTTTTAACAAAAACAGTTTTTTTTTGGAGCACTCTATTGCTGGTTTTTTTCATATTTTAGCTTCTTTTTTAATATAGGCTTATGCTACATGTCAAATTTATGTTAACAAGCTTTCGTTTGCTCCACCTTTTACTTTCTGTTTAGCTATTTGTAGCTTCTTTTCACAGCCCACACTAAAGATGTGGGTCATCGCTGCCGAGTAAAAATAAAACAGCACGTTTAGCCACCACTGTTTTAGCTAGCACTGGCGATAATTCTCGCATTGTTTACGGGAACTGTTGTCTAAAATGTAGTTCGTATATTAAAATATTAATAGTAAGGCATTTAACTGCAAGCCAAACAATCATCAGTACTATAGTTTTTAACAATAAGCAGAAAATTCAAAAGGTTCACAATACTGCCCCTGGTATAAGACTTGACACCGCCACCAACGAAAATGTGGAGTCACACACTGCAACGACGATCTCTATTATATTATCTGAACGAAATAACCATCACAATGGTAGGTTAAAAATATGTTAGCGTTTAGGCCTAGTTTTAGGTTTTAGGCTTAATTCTTTGAGTTAAGGCCTAATATTTACCTCTGATCTAACTTCATAATAGCAGCTAACAACGCTGGGTCAAGAGTTAGGCCTATTCTTCGATGCAACTCGGTTTGGGTTTCGAGATTTTACCGTTACCGTGGCAACGAGGAATCTTTAAACTATGAGAGGCAGGCATGTTATTGTTTCGTGCTTTGGTGTAAATACGTCGTCTGCTCTAAACATTCAGTTTGTCAACGCCACTTCGCCTTGATACAACGATTTCAGGTTTCATATTCAGGATTCCCATCGCTAGTGTAGACGCCACTTTTGTCGCCATGCTGAACTGAATTTTCCAAGCATTCTTTTTTCAAATGAAAGTAATATGTGTCGTTAATGGAATCCTTTTGTTTTTTATAGTTGCGTTTCTTCCCATAGTGGTTAAGTGCAACGAACAAATGTTACGATTTCGTTGAGTTACATCGAAAAAGGTTATTAGCTAGAAGGAAGCAACCAAAATGTAATTTGCCGTGTTTTTTTAATTATACTTGACTCCCACCAGTATGGTGTATGCTTCGTCGGAATTCCTGTCTCGGTGGGTTGCCACCAAAGGCGATTTGAATGCTCTACAGACATCACTTAATACCATTTATAAATGGTCACATGATTGGCAATTGCCACTTGCACCAGAAAAGTGTGTAGTTATGTCGTTTGGTGGAGCGCTAGACAACACTTATTACTTGGGCAGTACCGCGTTAACAAACGTTAAGGAACACAGGGACCTCGGTATCCTTGTTAAGGATGATCTAAGCTTTTCAGCACATTGTGCGGGAATTGCAGCGAGAGGGCACCAGCGGGCATATTTGATATGCAAGTGCTTTCGATATAGTAGTGCGAAGACGCTTACTCAGGTCTTTAAAATGTATGTTCGCCCCATTCTTGGATATAACTCGGCGATTTGGTCACCGTATTTGCTAGCTGATATAGGAAACTTGAAAGTGTTCAGAGACGGTTTACAAAGTATTTACCAGGTATGAAAAACTTACCATATGACAAACGTTTGGCGGCTCTCTCTTCAGAGAGTCTGTATTTCAGACGATGCCAGACTGACTTACACACCTGCTACAAATTGGTGTGAGGCTCTCCATACCAGGACCCAGGTTCACCATTAATTACATGTAAAGCAAATTTGCGTACTCGTGGGCACAGGTGGTGCTTCGATTGGCACAGGGCAAGAATAAACTGTAGACATAACTTCTTCCTGCTGCGTGTTGAAAAAAAAATGGAACTCTCTTCCCTCGGAGGTGGTAGAAGTGGAAAATTAAAAAATTTTAAAACGAGACTTTCACTTTTTAGTAAGGACGAAAAGTATAATTTTTACTGATTGCTGTTGATGCTAGTGTAAAACTGTATCCATTTTTATTGATTTTGGTTTTTTTTGGACGATAGTGTAGTACTACTATATTTCTTTTTAAGCGGAAATGACGCAAGTGGTTGCAAAAGTTGCCCTGACATTTCCCTTCCATTAATGGATAAAATTATTATTATTATTATTATTATTATTATTATTATTATTATTATTATTATTATTATTAACTATTCAGGATTCCAAATTTACAATGGTGAGTGTTAGAAATATTTTCGAAAATATTGTAATTTCTTCCGTAATAATTGTTCGATTTACATCAAATTTTGGCTCAGCAATACTTTTAGGGGTATAAAATGATGTACCAAACTTCATTCCAATCCAACTTTTCGCTTGGGCTCCACCCAGACTAAAAAAGTGCAACCAACCAATGGACCAACCAACCAACCAACCATCCAACCAACATTTTGCAATTTTGTGTCAGTTATAGGCTACGCTTCGCTTGCTTGCTCAGCCAATAATGGTTGTAGTTTTGGGCTGTAATGCTCCCAAACCAAATTATTAAACCAAATTATTTGTACAAGTTTCAATCCTTGCGGACTTTTCCATTTTAAGTGCCCTCAACAATTGGTAGCAGCACCTTAATTTTTTTTTATTTAAAAATATTCTGCCCTTCGATTTTTTCCCTCTCATATGCTGACGACGTTGGATTATTCTTCTCTCATATGCTGATGATGATGGATTATTTTTTCTCTCATATGCTGACGATGCTGGATTATTTCTTCTCTCGTATGCTGACGATGATGGCATATTTATTCTCTTCTGCTGCATTAGAAATCGTCCTGGCGCCGTTCATCTGTAACAATGATTATCAACCAAAGGAGGAAAGGGTCAAGTTTTAATTCTAGATGGCAACAAGCTACAAAACTTCACATTGTGCATAATAGTCCTATTTTAAGGCAAGTAAACCTTATAGTGTTAGAGGGATTTTAGGAAGTGTTTTGAATAATAAGACTTACCAACGTAAGGTAAAAATGTCCGACTCATCCTTAAAAATGTCTAATTTTCAAAATATCCAAACGATAGAAGGTGTAAATTAAGCTACCTGATCAGTTAGAATAGATTAAACGGGATGGAAAGCCAATGGGGCTCGAGATTGGTTAAATATATACGGATGCAAACTTATTTACGTTGCCTTTGGGATTTATATGTCAGACTGCCTGAGTGGGGAATCGAACCGGCAACCTTTGAAATCAAAGGCCGAGGTCCCACTGCCGTGTCTGTATGGATCAGCGATGGGACCTCGGCCTTTGATTTGAAAGGTCGTGGGTTCGATTCCCTGCTCAGGCAGTCTGACATATCGTGAGTTCGATTCCCTGCTCAGGCAGTCTGACATATAAGTCCCAAAGGCAACGTAAATAGGTTTGCATCCGTATTTATTTAATCAGTTAGAATAGAAGAGCTTCTTATATATCAGGGTATTTGGGTTCTAGTAATGTCAGGCATAACGAAACCCGAAGATTAAAAAGAAATAAATAAATGGAAGCTAGCTAAGAAGAAAGCGTCAAATATTATTTTATTATCTGTCGATAAAAAAGGGCATATTTCTAACGATTTAG
The DNA here is from genome assembly GCA_023313725.1 of Lithobius niger. Lineage (NCBI taxonomy): Eukaryota > Metazoa > Arthropoda > Chilopoda > Lithobiomorpha > Lithobiidae > Lithobius > Lithobius niger. The sequence goes on along the minus strand of JAHWFP010259413.1, from coordinate 40,076 downwards.
CAACTGTTTATGAAATATGGAAACACTTAAAGGAGTGCTACGAACCTTGCAATATTTTAAGATATTTAATGTTGTGCAGACAACTGCGTGATTTTTGTGAACTATTAATATTACTGTGTCTGATTATTAAGGAAAATTGGTGCTTTATTTCAAAGTTTTTCGAAACTAGCAAACATACTGAAGACAATAAAAAGGCCTGGTACATAATTCTAGGATTACCAACATCATATGATAATGCGATAACCAGTAACCGTGCCCCTTTAAAAAAAATGAAAAGGTAAAACGTAGTGACAATGAACATTTACTTATTATGAATAAGTCAAAGCAAGTGCCTATGCTGATACTAAAAACGTTTTAGAGACGACTTATTTTACAACACCAAGACCGCCACAAGTGCAAGCAGGTGTCATGTGCTACCGCTGCAGCAGAAACGGACATAAATCCACAAAGTGCTGAATGCCTTCTGCTACACGTGATCAACCTTGTGGTTGAGGTAAAGGATGCTCTAGATAGGGTGGTAATCGTATAACAACTGTGAAAAACAGCCTTCTGTTAGTAATGAAAGCACTTCCTGCTTCATTTATACCAAATTAATAGACGTAAAAGCATTAGCAACAAAAGATAGTAGGACTGTGAAAGATGCGTCAATTATTGATTCATGCTCAGGCTGCCATTGCATACGTAATAAGTCAAGGATTAATGACACTTACAATATAAAAACTGAAAATATGTGTTGTACAACAAAAGCAAACCCAGTTGCAATTAGTGTTGAAGGTTCCAATTCTTTTAATACAAACGATATAAATCTTACCATGCGAAGTATTATTGTTGCCTGAATTTGAGGTAAATCTATTTGCAGTGGACCAAGCAATGAAATTCGACAACAGAATTATTTTTGGCAATTGTGAAGTCGTGCACAAGCAAATAAATCCCTTGGTTACGAAACCACAGTACATTGCAAGGTTATTTATAATTTTTAATTAAAAAATAGTGCACTTGAGAAGTGGTGTAAAAGGGGTCAACAGTGCGTATAAATCTCAAAAATTCAAGTAATTCAAATATTGATAAAGTAAATTAGGGTTATTTAAATAAAAATACTTACCTTCTGGCACCGTTTTCACACATGTTTCTATAAATACTCATAAAAAATCGCCGCGACTCAAGCCCTACGCGGCTCAGTTCTGCTTCGTTAATCAAACACAAGCCTAATTTCTGCTATAAAGAAGTGGGTCTTGCCCAGAGTCCCATAGGCAATCATAACTGGCTAGCGGCCTCATACCCCGTTGATAGGCTGTTGGGCCCAAATTCTGCTACTTTGGAATGAGCACACATTTGGTTGTAAAACTTTCGTGGTATTTATTTACAAAGTAACCATCGTACAAATTATTAGCAGTTATTAAACTCAGCCAAATATCAGTCATGAAATGCAAACAGTCCAAGTTATCTTGCCGTGAACACGTCGCTACGTATGCGATATTTCAGTAAAAGAAGAAATAAATATTTCAGTTTCAACAATCCAACTTCAGCTTGAAGTTTCACTTTTTGAACGGGTAGTAAACTGTGACTATCATCTCTGTACGGGTCTCCAAGAAAGGGTCAGGTCCTCACCTGAATGGAATTATCCGATATTAAATTAAAATAAACGACCCGTGGTCGATTGTCACATACCTAATCCGAGTTGCATTCAAAGATTACCACCCACTCTAATTGTACATGGCGTGAATGCAGAACATAAAACCTCCATAGCCTCCAGCTATGAATGGCAGTGATTGAAGATAATGCAACCGTGTAAGCAATCTCTTATATACTAATACTGTGCACTGACGTGTAGGAGAGCGATGAATACTGCTTCCTGCAAGCCACAACAAACTTCCGTTTACGTCTTGGCATTCAGAAATTTGAGCTTTCTCACCAACGCTTCAGATTTGTCAAATGCGCCTGTGAGAGCTATATTACTCATTGGCTTAAAAACGGCTCCAGGACGTACTTCCAGTTTTTCGGCTGCAGGCATACCCATGTTGCATAAGAAGTTAAATGCGCTGACATTAACTGCTGTAGATTTAAGAATTCGAAGTCCCAACATGTTCCCGCTATACGAAATACAATGTCAAAGCTCGGAATCTTTCGTGCACGTAATATTTTATTAGATACAATAAGAAGAAAACAGTGGCGAAAACGGGCCGCTTACCACAAAAAGCAAAACGGCAAGAGCTACAAGTGAGATAATCATTACGTGTTGTCCCATGGCATATAGTTTTCCTGCATCCTGAAAACATAAAGAGTAGTTCAGCAACTACAATACATGCCTTACACATAAACGTTGTATCTAAGCATACCTTGAATTTATCCAAATACTGGGCCCAACAATGGTGGCCATCAATATAGCTTTGAAATCTCCATCAGCTGAAATTGCAAGTTAGAAATAGAAATACCTTATTCACCCAAAAGAGGATATCCGTACTGAGCACACTTATTAGAGGGTGTTGTACTTCAGAATTGATGTTTACAATAATGTAGGACACACAGTGGAGACTGCATATACTAATGGCGTACTTAAAGACCCACATAAAGCATACAGTAAACCATTCACCAGAAGCTATTAAAGAAAACCAGAGGTTTAATCAAGAGGATAAATAACTAACAGCTTTGGGTTATACTATACTATTAATACTATACTTAATACTATTTTAATTGTAAAGACAAACTAGCAAAGACATTTTCCACTAGTTTTGAAAAGGCTATTCAAAATAAACAGTCACAAAAGTATCTTAAATTAGTGGCTCAGAAAAGTAGCGACTTATTGTGTCGTCTGCATTGAGGTGCTGTTTTCTGGGTTTGTACCTGACTTCTTAGTCTAGGAACTGGAGAAAAAGACTGCCCTCCCCCCCCCCCTGCCAATTGTTTTAGCCAATGGAGGGATTATGATCCGTTTCAAAGACAAACCTAGTACCGTTCAGGTATAGTCTAAGCTTTGCTACTGCCGAAACAAGGCAGGCACATTCCATCTCCATTCTACCATGAGGTGAGCTTCCTAGAAAGGGTCAGACGGGTATTCCTCGCCGTACTGAAAGGCTGATCAAATTTGGAGCTTTCAAAACAGATTTAGAAACCAAAGCTCTTTTGAGTTGATCAAAAGCGACCTGTTTAGCCTCATCCCATTCAACGGGACATCCGTAAAAAAGGCACATAATTGAGAATATTCAGGTATGTATATTTGAGAATTTCCCTGACAGACATTTGGTCACTTGATCGTGTACTTAATTCGTTCAATCATAACCGACTTAACAGTGATAACACTTCAGTAGCTTCGAAGCTACTGTGGTATATATTATCGGTAGTAATAGCCCTTGAGCTTTTGTCGATGATACAGCTACTGTTTTCGCATGAAGCTTGTAACCTGACATTAAAACTAACGAATGCTAATTATTTTGCAATTATTTCCTAAGCGCATAACGCAAGGGGCATAATTTAAAATTAATTAGCATGAGTTAGTTTTAGTCTGGTTACAGGCTGAGTGTGAAAACTTTTTCTTAGCCGTATTATCCACAAAAGCTAGAGGGCTGTTTTATTGGAGTATATCCCAATTCAAAATAAATAATAACAAAAGGACTAAATATTCCTTGTGTTATTGTTAATATTTATAACGTAATGCTACGTAATACTCGTCCAGTGCAAGGCCACATGCAGTTAGCTATGGTGAAAAATCGAAGATCAAGCACATAGTTATCATTTACTGTCATGTAAAAGAAAGTCAAGACCATCAATTAGAAATTCATCACGTTCCTGCAAGAACAATATCGCAGACTATCTTGTCAAGGTTCACCTGGCAATATACCAGAACTTATTAACTAATTTCTTGTCTATCGTTAATTTCAGATAGGTTACTAAGTCGGGGGACGATTGTTAGGATGTGAATAAATTGAACCATTCAGTGATATGTGACTTTGTGTACAGCTGGCTTTATATGAATTAAAAGGAAGTAATTTTGTGTAGTGCACATGGGCAACTGTGAACATCCTCATTTAGAAATTTCTGGCAAGTTTCAGCAATAGAAAACGAAAGTGGCAGTAGCCGTTCCCTCGGAAAACCAGTGAGTATTTAACTGGGAATTCGACCCCTATGACATCACTTCTTCTAGCAGGCATCATAATACACGAACCCCTTTTGATATTTCTATTTAAAAATATTGTTTGTAGTTTTGGCTGCAATGCTGTTAACTTATCAAACCAAGTTGTTTATACAAGTTGATATCCTTGTAGATTTTTCTATTTTAAGTGGCCTCAACATATGTTAAATCATTTTACCACATCACCACCCATTTGCTTTTCATGTACGCATTCCAGTCCTTCTGTTGTCAGTGATGGTACATGCCTACGTGTTGCTTTGAGATAAATCAACGCATCAGTACAGTTCAAATACCCTATGCATCATTTACTTGCACGCATATTAAAGGGCCTCGGCTTTGTGCACGTCGAGCTTTTATTTCATATAGTAACCATTGTTATTTTTATTACTTAATTTAGTTGATTTGTGCCTGTCGATCTGTGTAAACCAACTGCTAACCACCCTCTTGTTCCGGCCTATTTTTGTGCAGCCTAAAGCTGCCCCCTCTTTTTTAAGATTGAATTTTACCGACTCTTTCGGTCCGTTTTAAACATGTGTGGTCCATCACCTAACATTTTATTAGTGGCAGACCGTAGCGTAGCCTATAATGGACATCGAATTGCAAAGTGTTGGTTGGTCCGTTGGTTGGTTGGATGCACTTTTGTAGTCTGAGTGGAGCCTAAATCAAATTGCAGATTGCTATGAAATTTGCCACATTGCTAGATAGCCTCAAAAGCACTGCTGATCTCGAATTTGGCGTAAATTGATCAATTGTAATCCACGAAATTACAATTTTTTGAATTTATTGATCTAACATTCACCATTGTAAATTTGGAATAGTTAAGAAATTCCGAGGAAGCATACACTGTGCTGCTGGTAATCAAGTGAATTAAAAAAAAAAAACGCCAAAATAATAGCTGTAGCTTCCTTACAGCTAACAATCTTTTTTGACATAACACAACGAAATAATAACATTTGATTATAGCACTTTAACCACTAGAGGAAAGCAAGTATAAGGGAAAAAACAGAGGGATTCGTTAACGACTCGCATTCGTTTCATGTGAAAAATAATGCTAGCAGGAATTCAGCCAACGTGGCAACCAAAGTGACGCTGCCACTATAGCTTGTTCCACATTATGTTTTCAGAAAACTGACTGGTTGACGACTCGTTTCCTTGCACTAATAGTGCTAAAACATGTGGATATCACATTTGTAGACTCTACAAAATTACTGTTAGAGTTTACGATTGGTTGTTTGTGGATTTTTTGCACTTGTAGAGGAAGAAAAAGTGGTGTCATACAGTCAGTTTTCTGAAAAGATAATGTGGAACAAAGTATATCAACAGGAATCGAAATGTGAAAATCAAATCGCCGCTGCAGGAGGAAATGACTCATATAAAACAGCAGTACACAGCAGACTACGTGTTTATATCACAACACGGAACAATAATTTGGCTTCGTATAATAATGTTAAGATTCCTGGATAGCTATGGAAACTGTATTCTTCAACCTGTGTTGCAAGAATGAATAAGCCTAACCTCGAAAGCAATAAGCCTAATTCCTCTACTGTTGTTGCTTATGAAACTAAAACTGGAGATAACATAACAATTAGGCTTTAGAATTATTTAAACGTTATTTTCACACCAAGTTAACAGGCCGTCTGACCTACAATTGTGATCATTCCAATTAAAAAAAAAATTGGTGTGCGCTTCAACATTGTCGTAGGAGGCGGCGTAGGGAGCCGCGGACACATTTGAATCTTTTGATTATTGTGAAGTACTATCGTTACTGGTGATTGGTTGGCTTGCAGTTAAATGCTTTATTGTTAATATTTTAAATCTAAGAAAGATACTCTGCAATAAATATAAACAATGTAAGCATTATTGACGGTGGCACGTTCTTTGCCAACTTAACCACGGCGGCTAACGTGGTATTTTACTATGGCGGCGATGGCGTAAAGAGGCTGCAAATAACGAAATGGAAGTAAATGTGGGAGCAAGCGAAAGCATCTTAAAATGTATATGTAACGTAACCTACCTAAAATGAAAAAAAAAAAGCTAAAATGTAAAAATACCAGTAAAGAGCTTCAGCTCAAATGTAGCCGAGTGAATATTGCCCCCAGGTTTTTAAGGAGCATTAGCAAGTATTGCAAAGCCATTAAAATGAGAGTAAATACAAATTTCTGTACGCTCCACCTACAAAATAGGCCCAAAGTCTGTTTCCTACTTTAATATTATTTTTTTCTTTTATGTGGTCTTTGAATACAAACAATTAAACTCGACTCCAAAGTAAGCATACAAAAAAAATTAATTCGCTATGCCGTTGTG
>JAHWFP010259413.1:0-19986 GCA_023313725.1 Lithobius niger | reverse complement strand
ATATTATATTATATTATATTATATTATATTATATTATATTATATTATATTATATTATACGATTTCTCACTGCCAATATGCATGGTTTGTATTTTAGGTATATGTTTGTTCGTCCTGCCTTTGATAGTTTTGGCACCATTGCAGACGTGGGGACGCCAAATAGTCTTTTGGGATTGTTAGACATTAAGGTAAACTACAATTTCGAATGTTTAAAAGTTTAATGTAAAACAAATCAAATCTCTTTTCATTAATCGTAATAATTCATTGATGTGGAACTTGGAAACTAGATACAAAGTTGATTGACCACATTAGCTAAAACATACACTAAATTCTATAGTGATCGGTGACTCACGTATTCTGGCTCAACCTTTTGATTAGTCTTTACGTTTCTTTTTCTGGTTCTGGAAGCAAATCAAACAGACGTGTTAGGAGATACAGGAATAATGGTACATACATGTACACTGCTCTTTGGGGTCATTATACTGATTCAATGGTAGCCACCTAGGTATACAATAGAGCAGAATCAATGTTTTGAACCAATGTTAAAACCAAAGAATAAATTTTCACAACTTGGTTTCAAAACATAGTTAAAAATGTTAATTAAAAGAGTGAGTTAATCGACTTCTGAATGGAGACGTTGGTTTGTGTCATTTTGTCTGAAAATTCTCAATCCAACTTGAAATTCTAATGTAAAACTGACTACGGAAATTATGACTCCGTCAGAAAATACCCAATAGATGTGGTTCTACCAAATGTAAATGTACTTACATATTCTCGAACAAATATAGTGTTTTCAAGTACGAACTAAACTTCCGGAATTGTTCCTCCATACATATTTCAACTTGCACAACGCACAGAAGTACCCTGCTTCTGCAAACTCGATGAAATTAAGAGTTGAGTCAAAAATTTCCGTTTTGTTGAAAAATTCACTGGCTCTACGTAAATAATGGAACTGCTCTATAAACTGTAAAAAAAATATGACATCAGACACAGTTTGTGAGTTCCGGATGAAACCTGACTAAGCAAATCAAATATTAACCGAGCTGTACTGTGTTGTTGTTGGCGTCCCTGCTTATCGCATTGTAACTCGGATAGAGTATTTGAAATAGCTATAACTATTGATTGTTATGCAAACACAGTGCTACACTTACCCTTTTTCAGAAGGGCTGGAGTGCAAGAAAAAGTCTTAACCCACCGCAAGATTAAATTACTTTGGGGCAACGTATTGCCCTATTTTTTTGTTGTTGCTAATTTAGGTTTTTTGCCTAAATGGATTAAGGATTTTCGTGCTACCCCTTATTTGCAGTACTGCACAAACAGAGAACAACCACCAAACACAAAAAATAGATCCATCACTTTAAATATTTTTTTTAGAAATTCTCTTTCGTTCCTCCAATAATAAAAATGATAACTGTATAAAAATAATTAAATCAACTTTACCTTGGTCGAACTTCTCAGATGGAGAACATTTGAAAAAATAGTACTGTAACGTTACAGCAAGGGTGCAACAGAATACATTTCTATGGAAGAGGTAGCCTTCAATAAGGTGTTCCTCTGACAGGACGTAGCAACATACAAATACATAACAATTTTATTTGAAATCAAGTTGTTGTTATTTACTTGTGGGTTGCTACCTCCTGTCAGTGGACCAACTTTATTGAAGGCTTCACCAAGGGCTTACGAAAACTACAATTACGAACAAGGATTGTCGAATTAAAGCTCTGTGCCAGCATATGACTGCTTACGGCGACTTTAGCAAAATGCATCTAAATGCATCTGATTTATAGCCAACAGCCAATTTTTATTTCAAAGTGCTAGCGAATTCCTTATTTGGTCAAAAGCTACGTTGCATTGAATCAGAGTTCACTCCTTGTTCTGTGTGTACTTCTGGTTACAATGGAAACATAAGCCAAACATCAACTCTTGAGGCAGATGTGCGTATTTTGTTAAAATTCTCATTTACATTATTACAAAAATAATGCACCAACAGCTAGTTCAAGTTTACTTATTCTTGTCTTCATTTTTTATTTTTACAGCAAGCAGATGCTGCCTTTCTCGGTCTAGATTTGCGCCGTATGGCGGCCATTGATTACGTAGGATATCTGTTTCTCACGGGTGCGGCTTACGCTTTCCGCCCTCCAGAAGCAGCAGCCAAAATGGATATCATGACGTATTTGAAACCTTTCTCTCCTGGATGTTGGGCACTCATACTTGCTGCCTGGTTTAGTTTGGCCTTCGTTCATTTCCCCTTTCGTCCTCAGTTTCTCCATTCGGGAAAGCAACAGACTCCAAACAACACCATAGTTGCAAAGCTTGCACATATCATATTTCGTTTTGTTGAATATGGTACCGTTCTAGGTAAGCCTATTAAACTTCTTGCATGATTTTGGTGATGAACCGAGGGTGATTAAATTAATTCTAGCAAAAACAACAATTTATTAACATCTTGTACTTCTAGCAAATGAGACTTCTACTAGATGAGACTGCTACCAGATGCAATAATGTTTGGTCAGGTTCAACACTGAAATGTTACACCTACATTCTAAAGATGCTGTGCACTGACAGTACACGTCACTGTGAACTAGGTCAGCCTCCACACGATTTCTACACTGGCAGTGCCAGTACATAGTTTGCGTGGAGGCTGAGTTGATACATACGGATGTGTATTATCGGAGAAGAGTGCCTTCAGAGTGTATACCAGCACTGAGCCAACCATTACAGAAAGAGACTTAGTTAAAACAGTTATGTTATGAAGGGGATATCAAGAATAATCACAGAGAGGGAGGGGTGGGAATTCTTGCCCTAGAAAGAGTTTTCTGTATCCTTCATGGCAAATGCAGTGTCTTCCTAAATAATGCCTTGTGTAACAGACTTTCTGGGCAACCTATGGGTGTTGTTGAGGAATTTCAACCCTTGAGGTTTGGTTCACATTCGACTTAAAATTCACTACCCATTGCTGCCTTGTCGCTAAATCTGCAAATCAGCGTTTTGTCATGATCAAGCGTTATTTTGTGTTGAATGATATCCAGACACTTATTTACCCTCAAAGGTTTACGTTAGACCAATCCTTGAAAAAGCCTTATGGTCACCCTACCTTTTGAAAGATATCAAACATATCGAATATGTTCAACGATGCGTTCATGAAATCCTTAAAGGCTTTGTACAAACTGCCGCACTGCAAACTCCTTGAAGCTATAGGATTGGAGTACCTTGCGCTCCGTAGGCTGAAAGCTGACCTTTCCTTAACTTTTAAGATCTTTCATGGATACCTTTCATTTTTTTTTTATTTTCGACTTGAAAATAGGACTAAAGGTCATGCTGTAAAATGATTCTATCCCGATCCCGGCTAAACTGTCGTAGTTCTTTCTGTGTAGTGTGTATTGTCCCTGTGTAATACTTTATGCCTGGTGAGGTGATAATGGCCAACTCTGTATTGATTTCCAAGATTTTATTGAGTATACCTAGTATATCCATGAAAAGTGGATAAGTTGGATAAAGAATAAGTGAGAAATAATCAACAACGTGGTACCGCATAACTAACCTTCAATAGCTTTTGTATCTTCAACATCATTGTCTAGTTTTTTTAAATATAAGTTTACGATGTTCTCTCCAAAAGTAGGCAGGTTTTACTATTGGAAACCACTACGTAACATGCACTACAGAAGGCATCAATGATTTGATGCAATGAACTACGAAAGTTGGAGTGCCAGCGGTAAATTGTTTTTAGGACCATAAGGCATTTCTGAAAAAGCCATGGAAGATCACATGCCAGGAGAAGTGGCAAAAGGCATGAAAACAATATTTTTCTTTACTGAAGGACAATAGGAGTAATTTGCTCGGCACTGCTGATACCAAAAAGTGCTTTTTTAATAAGCGTGTAATCAAAATGCCATGGAAGATCCTGTACCAAGAGAAGGAGCAAAAAGAATGAAAACAATATTTTACTTTACTGAAGGACAATAGGAGCAGTTCGCTTGGCACTGCTGAGGCCAAATGCGGGACTATGTCTATACCATGAATTATACCCATAAAGTGCTATTTAATAACCATAATATAGCAAGAATTATATTGACTGCATTCCAAGGCACTGCTTCGCAGAATATAAGTCAACTGCTCATACAGTTCTGAAGGCGGGACTGTCTTTGAATACATATTGCACAGAAATTAAAGTTTTAGGGAAAAAATCACCCAAGTAGGAAAGGGGATTTCTGCCACTGCTATGTCACCAAACTATGAGAGGAATTCGATGTTCAGAATTCCTGCCAATTATACACAGCTTCGCACTGAAAATCTATTTAACAATCTGTCATATCTTTTTCCACAGATAGGACAAACACATACTAACAGTTCACGTTCTGCCTTGAGGCCACTCTCTAAACAAGGCCAGTCAAAGAATCAACGCCAAAAATATGTAAACACTACGTCACTCTACAGCTTCTCAAGGAATTCCAGTCAGTCTATACTGTGGTATCGAAAGTCAGGAAATTTCCGTTGGCAGAAAATGACTTAGAAATGAAGCAAGAAGTGTATTTTTAACTAAGATTCTACCACGACAACAGTGGAGAACAAATAAAAGCAACTTGAAAACTCCACCATTGATGCCACAACAACAAACGAGTAAACCGCAATGGAGCTGTCCGCAACTGAAACAGGCAACAACGTTTATGACGGTGATGCAGCTAAAGGAATTATACAGAAGAAAGCCCAGAGATACAGGTACAGGACAATAATTTCCAATTTTCTAATTCTGGAGATCCAAAAACGTGTACTACATTTACGATCTACACACAAAGCTCAAAAGCTGCTGATGTTAACGTGTGCATTTACAATGAAAACAAATGCTTCTATAACCCTAAGAACACATTCCAAAGGACCACGTCAACTAATATAGATTACACCTGTAATCTGGAGTCTGGGTGTAATAGTAATCACACATTCAGAGACTTTTGCCTCTGAATGTGAGATGAATACATTCAGATTGTAGGAAAATCTACATTCACTTGTTGAAAAGAAACAATCATTCACGCTACGATGCAAGGAAACGTACTACTGGCAAGCAACGGTGGTTACCTCCTTATACAAAACATATTTTACAGAGAACAACTCGCTGAAACTTAATATTAGTTCTAATGCTCGATGACAGCATTGTATTTACAGTACTTGGTGGAAGACAAGCAGTGTTAGGCTTAGGTGAAAATGGACGGTTATTTGGCTATGGAAAGAAAACTAACCAAACCTACATTTTGGACGCTAATATCTTATTATCTTACGGATCAGGCGCACACAAGATGTCTACTGAAGTTCCTAATGCTCCTCAATTAAAACCCAAATCAAAGTACTAAATCAAGTTTTAAAATCATATGTCGACTATACCATCTTTATCAAGTTTAAATGACTATCCTCTCCTATTCATGTCACACAGATATCCGTGAATGGAACCGATGCACCGAAAATTAGGTTAAAACATCAGAACAATACATGGAACAATAGTGAAATGTTTGTTACTGTGAGATATCCCATGAAAACAGGAAAAACGACACATTTGTCTTGCTAGTGTTACATTAAAAATTTAGGCATCGACTTTCATAGGACCTTCATACTTCGATCTTGTAAATAGATGTGGGTCGACCTTTGTGGCCCAATTCATGTACATGCAATTTATTCAAAAGCTCGACATGTTGTGAGCATTTTGGGACGATTACACAGAGGCCATGGTACTAGATAAATTCTTGGAACTTCCAGGAAATGAAACGGGGAACTAACTACAAACTATCAGAAGCAATAATGCTTCTCATGCAATTTGAAAACGGCTTCTGCAGCAAGAAAGGAATACACAAGAGAGAACAACAACAGCACCAAAAGTCCAAAATTCCCCATTTGAAAGGGTTTACGGATCAATCATGAATATCACACGACCATAGCTCATTGACACCCAAATTCCTGACAAGTATGGGAAATTTGCATGCAGCACTGCTTCTTAGTATTCTGTACAGCAGAACCGATGGCTGAGAAGAATATTGCAATGGTTTTGTCCATCCGTCCGTCTATCCGTCGGTTTTTTCAACTTCAGTAGGGTACCAGATAGACACAACACGGTGTTTACCATTACATTCAGCGACCAAAAGTTAGTTAAAAAACACGGCAAATTAAAACATCGTTGCTTCGTTATAGCTAATAGGCTTTTTCGACGTAACTAAATGAAATATTAACATTTGATCGTCGCATTTAAACCCTAAGGATAGCATACAACCGTAAAAACAAAAGAATTTCGATAACGACATCATTTAAAATAGTCTCGAACCAAATTTTCAGTTAAGCTGCTACTTACGAAAACAAAATGGCAGGCAAATAAATTAGGCCTAAAAACTGAAAACTAGACCTAAAACCACGAGCCATGGCAACGTCAAGTTGCTACAAGTCGATGCTGGCTTCATCAACAACACTATAATATGACGTTTCTCCATTGTATCTCTCCCGTCACTTTGGTCGCTGCCACTGCTCTGTATATGTGGGGTGAACACTGTAACTGTGCGTCGCAATACGCACTGTGTTGCATAAATTAATAGGCTTACTGGCCAACCCAATTTCCTGTTAGCTGCTATTTACGAAATTAAAACGGCAGGTAAAAATTAGGCCTAAACGCCTAAGATTACGTAATCTTAGACAATTACACTTAGGATCTAAAATAGGCCTAGAAGCTAATAAACTTTTAACCGGCAGTTGTGATGGTTACTGCTCTTATATTACATAATAGAGATCGCTGTTGCAGTACGCAATGGAGGTGTGCGTCTCAATATATCCGGAAGTGGTAAAAGTGTACAAAATACCGGTTGTGACTAGTTAGTCACTGCACCCGCTTGTTTTTTGAACAACCTGTCATATAATGTCACCTACTGTCAGTTAGGATTGACAACAAAACACCACAGACTAGGTAGTACGGAAACAGGTGTAAACCACCCTGTTGTCATCACAGGCATCCTTGCGTACCAAAGTACCTGATGTAAGTACGTTGATGAATACATGACTGCTTATTCAAGCGAAAATGCATGGCAGATAATAATTAACAAAACTCTAAATCATAAAAATAGGTTGCAGCTGAGCGACTCAAACCCTTAATTGCATAACAGTATAGAAGTAAGAAATTGTAATTTACATAAGAACATCGAAAAATTCTTGAGATATAAGGCATTACTGATAGTCACACAGTAAAGTCTATGAGTTCTAGTCGGTGGAATACTAAAGATTGAGAGAACTCGGCATTAGTTGATATCTTAGGTTGTCTAATGTACATATAGCTACAAGTTAATATCACATGCGACACATTTCACCACACTAAAATGAGCAATGAAATATGTGAAGGGAACAAAATCGGCCAAGTTAGATGACCAGAATGTAGCCAAGAAATAAGTACTTCTACTGATATTAGTTGATACACAATTAAAAAATAAAAAGTGCTTTTGGGTCCCTCTCATGTAGTTGGCGCTTTTGTGTAACACTCAACAGTTTTTCTTTAAATTATTAAAATTTACAACTTTTGTTTTTATGGGAGGAGATATCAATTATGGACTCAATGTACGAATCCCTCACTCAGTATTTTGTGAACTTTTGTAAAAAAATTAAAATATACTATTTTGTCACTTTACCAGCAACAACCCACAATTTTGTTCTGTATTGATTATAAGTTAGCTCAAAAAGAATTTGTATGTGCTATAAGTCTTCAAACCAGTTTACAATAAAATAACGCCACATTACAAGTTTTTAGTACTGTAGCACGACTTGACCTCACTTGAGATTCCAGCAGTGATTATACTTTTTGTCGGTCGAGTGCAGCACCTGTTACCATCGAAACCACAAAATTCTCTAAAATCTGAAATCCGTGGCCATTTTGTAAAGGTATTGTTTCAGCGCAAGTGCATCACGAATGCTTTGCAAATCTTATAATTTTGTCGTGAATTTGAAACGTACGCAGTCGCCACGTGACTTAAGTTATCTTTCTATATTCTAGGTTATTTATTTTGACCATGGAAAACTGATCGTGTGCGTAGGTAGTGTTCGCTGTAGATGACAGGAAATCGGTAGGCCAGTGTTATGCTCGGTATGACAAATCGAAAACGTAGTTTTGTCATGACGATGCGTAATAAGCAATAATAACCTCAGTGAGTTTTGGCTGCTTATGTGACATAAGTTCTAGGAAAAATAGGTTTTAATGAATTGTGAAAAAATTTGATTCTTTAACAAGAGGTAAATGAAACTATTAACTAAATACAAAACAGCATATAAGCAAAAGCTACAAATTTGACCTGACTGCACGAAAAAAAAGAATGGAAATTAAATAATGCAAGCAACATAAACTTTGAATTAGGGAAATAACTGAAGTCAATTGTTGTGACCAAAATTGCCAGCAACGTACGTGACAATATTTTAGTAATATGATGTTTTTGATCAAGTACTGATTAACATGCAGCAAACTTATAAAATATTTTACATTACCACTTATTCAGGTTTTTTAACAGCTTCAAGCTTTCAAACAGAAGTTATTTTGTTTTTAATGGCAGTTTGTCTATTCCGTCAGTTAAATTACTGCGGAAACTTGATTACAATATTATTCTGTTGAAGTTGCTGAATTGAGGTATAAGTTGTTGAATTTAGGAATGGCACTTTTGGCACTTCTGGCATGGCAAAACTCTCAATATGTGGAAAAAAATAAAACCATCAATAATTGTAGTTCTTAGTAGCTGTGAATCTGAAATGAATGCTTTATTTGATACTGTGAGGAATTGCTTTCACGGACGTACTGTCCGAAATTTGTTAAGTTTTACTGAGCGTCAGCTTCGGGTATCGATTTGGCTGGCGGTGGAAAGAAAGCAATCGTTCCAGACATTTTTGCAGGCAGGTGTACAAGAATGAAATAAAGCGGAATCTATATTAAAACACGGCCAGGAAACGTCATTAAAATCTAATGTGCTTAACAAAAAACTTAATTAAAAAAAGTTGCAAAAATTAATGAAAGTGGTGTTATCATTGAATTAGGTTTTTATGCCAAAATTTGAAAGGGTTCAGTTTTTTTGCGGTATAACCGTGAACTAATTACAGGGTGTCCCATTTAAAAGGAAAGTTTTGGGACAATCTAGTTTCTAGAGTTTAATCACGATTAACAAAATTGACATATCCACTTAAAGATAACAATTTTTAATTTATTATACTAGCCATGTTGCGCCTAATTGCAGTGAAGAACGTGTTCAATACATTCCTCCTGTTTGGTTCTTTCTTTCCCAGAGACGGATAACAAAGTTATCAAAGACACGAGTGATAATTTCTTCGGTAATGTTGTTAATGAAAGCACAAATGTTGATTTTCAGTTAATTGGGGGGTACTCTTGTTTATGTTTGTAAACGTGATCCTTAATAAGGACTTCCATAAATAGTAGTCACATGGGCTTAGATTCGAACTGCTTGCTGGCCATTCGACTAGAGTTCGATGGAAAATTAGGCAATCATCAAAACCGTCGTGAAGAACAGCTAATGTGGATTTGCACAGTGCACCATCTTGATGAAACCACATTTCCTCTAAGTTGTAGCCCTTATTAACGATGGCAAGGATAAATTCATTGCTGATCAAATTGCTGTAGTTGTATACGAATTCACATTCTCATCGTCCCAAAATGGACCAATAATGCCTGAGTCGTTAATTGCGCATCATACATTAACCTTTACTGGGTGAATTGGTGATTCAGTGACAGCTTTTGGAATTGTGTTACCCCAAATACTCATGTGCTGTTTGTTTACATGTTTTTTTTTTTAGTAAAAAAAAAAAAAAAAAAAAAAAAACAATGCGGATATGAAATTTGGGTCTTCGTCAATCCTCGCCAGCATGGAGTTAACGAAATAAAACCGTGGATCCTTGACACCATCTTTCTGCTCTTCCAGCATCTGTATTTAGTAAGGGAACGTGAGCAAATCACTACGCAGAATATGGTGGACACTTATTTTTTTCAATCCAGTTTCACACGATGAACGTCTTATGGACTTCTTCGGGCTGCATAAAAATGAGGATCACAATTGTTCAATGTTTTCTACTGAACTTGCCATTTTATCATGTTCATGCTTTTTGTTCTGCACGCTGCCACTTGCATCGAATTTTCTAACGAGTGATAAAACTGTCAGTCTAGACAGTTAAAATCTTATTTAAAGCTGATAAAACAACTAAAAGTGCAAAAGATTTGTGCAGAGAAAACATGATACTACATATAAAAAACTTCAGAGATTATCGGATCTACGTAAAACAATTTTTTTAATGTTATAAATTGCCAGGATATAAAAAGTATCATTAAACGACGGAAAAAAAACTTAAATTTAAAATTGCCTAAGCGAAACAACTCTTATAGTACCAAAACTTAAAACTATTTTTTACCTAAGCTTATGAATAAGCTACCTATACATATTTTGCTAGTAACTAAATATAATGAATTTAAATGTGAACTTTTAGATTGGATAATTCTCAGTTAATATTCTTATTTTTTTTCTACTTCTGCCCTTTTTTTAATTACATATTTTGGTGTTTAAAATTTTCTTACTTTACATGTATTTGCCTGTAATAACTTTGCTTTGTAAACTGCACTAGAAAGTGCAATTTTGTTAATCAGTCATTATCCACAAGTGAAATTTTTCACTTCTTGATGGCTATTTTGTATTTTTCTTTAAATAAATTTAAAAAAAAAGATGGTCCATCCTTTGCTGAATAACGTCCATAAGGTGTCGTTTGTTACGGTCCCAGATTCAGCTCGTGAAACCATTTAACAATTGCTGCACGCTGTTTCGTTGAATAGTTGTCCGCGTTATTGCAAATCCGAAACCGTTAACTATAAAAGGAGATCCCTAAACTGCAGCAAGCTGAGCGTTGTAGAAAACAAAACTGACAGTAACTTAAATCCGAAAGTCTCACTTTTGAGTGGATATATTAATTTTTTAAATCGTGATTAAACTGTAGAAAACAGAGTTCTAAAAAGGTTTCTTTTAAATGGGGACACCCTAGAGCAAAATTTTTTAACCCTCGCTATTATTTTTCAAAGCTTTTTTTCAGTTATGATTCTTTATGTGTATGTTGCACTCAGTAGGGTACTAACATTCACTAACTTAGGAGTAAACATTAAAAACTAATAACAGCGTAACAATGTGAAACACAGCAATGTGCGTTGTGCAGCCGTAACTGGGAATGGACAACAATGCGTTTTGATTGATTGATTGATGTGTTACATAACTGGTTGTAAAATGTAAAGTCTTCTTTAAAAAACAAATACTATACAACCTTAACTACCACGCAGCATATCTACATAATAATTCTGAATACCGGCTGAGCTGATTAGAAAAGAGCTAAGAAAAACGTAAAACCGCCGGACAATTACTTTACTCGCTTTTCATTGTTTTCGTGCACGTGTAATGTCTTTGCTACGGTGCCTAACAATTCCCGGTGCACGTGCTAAGAATTGAAAACTATCGTCCAAACCGTTGATTGTTGATGGGTACTGCGGCCTTGCAGTGCTGGAAACACCGGTTCTCGTCAGATCCCCGAAGTTAAGCAGCATTGGGCTGGATTGATACTTGGGAGAGTGGCCGCCTGGGAATCTGGCTGTTGCAGACATAGGGCCTTAGGGCTTCGGGCAGATGACCAGGAGTGGTTAACGCTCGTTAAACCCATTGAACCTTTGAAAAAAATCCATGTTTCAGCTAAATGCGTATAGTTTTAAATCAAACTAAGCTACGTTGTTAATTTCGAGTGGCCAATGTGGCAGCTGGAAACAATGCAATGGCTTATTTAATTTGCAGATGAAGGCTTTAAGAGCTGAGCTGTCTTGCAATGTAGTCGTCTACAATCAAAGCTCTGTAAGTGAAAACAAAAAAAAAATGAGTCATTGTTAGGCCGCCATAGGCCGCTAATTTACTTCTTTCCTCTCCCAGAAAAGGAAAATGCCAAAGCTGCCGTGCTAAAGGTATCAACTTTTGTTCTACGAAAGCGTATTTATTTACTTCCCACAGAAAAATTGTTTCATGCAAAGATGGTTCAGCGCTCACATTCTTTACACGGTGCATCCTGTGATTTCAGCCACTGGATGCTCAGATTGAGTGACTGAGGCCAACAAAAATCACCATTTGTAAGCCAGTGTACAGTGTCCAGTGTCCAAGGTTGCCAGGATGGGGAGGGGATAGGTTCGTAACTTTTTTAAATTATGCTCTTTTCAGTCCGCTCAGTAGGATCCAAAAACACAACTCCTATTTGCTTAAGTGTGCCACGAAAAATGGGTCTGTAAACTTAAATCATGACCGGCCCCGTGCATAGCAAACCGTTGATTGTTGATGGGTAAAATGAAATTGGCAGCTGGAAACGATGCTACGGCCTTTTTAATTCTCTTTCAGAGCTGAGCTCCGGGCAAACGGGCAAACGGGTCACGGCTGCGTTGTGCCCGGGAACGATGCTTGAGCATGCAAATTTTTAAAACGGTGCAACCTGTGATTTGAGCCATGGGATGCGCTGATTGAGTGAGCGAACTGAACGAAAAACAGCGTTTGTCAGCCAGTGTTCGCAAAAATTGTATTGAAGAAATTTAATTCCGTGAAAGCGTTTCTTAGCCAGTGTGCGCGAAAATGGTTGAACGTGTTGCGGGAAACTAAAATTCTTGGTAGACTACTGATGATCAAAATGCCTTATCGTATTCCGTGTTTGTGCTTTTCGATGTGCATGTTTATGCGTTGCGTGGCAAAAATGAGGACAGAACTTTAACACAAAGACAACAAACTTTTGGCAGGTCAAATGAAAATGGGCAAGAATACCTTGAATACATATTAAACGTTTCAAAAATAAATCAACGTGGGTTAATACATTAAAAGGAAAGAAGAAAACAAGCCGAATAGCTATGTGATCTAGGAACGAATTGGGTTGCTAGTTTGAATCCGGGTCATGCCACTCCAAATGTGGATTACTGTACTACGTTAATTCTAGTGTATTATTTTTGCTGTTTGGCTTGTTTTCCTCTTTCCTTCATGTAATTTACAGGAATTTGTCCTTATTTATTTAAAACATATAAAAGTGCAACCAAATGTATTCAAGGCATTTTCTCTTCCCGACAATCCTTCTCGTTGTCCTGGCAACGTGCACAGACTGTATCAAAATCAATGACCGAAAACCGCGGGCATTCCTAAACAATGCCCGAGGGCGCGCAGCGTCCCGAGGGCCATTGTTTAGGAATGCACAAGGTTTTCGGTCATTATCTGACTTGATGCCCGTTACGGCGAAGAGCTCGTTCCCATTGTCTGCTATTGTTGGCAGACGTTCTACGCTTTGAAAGAACGTGGTATTGTTACGTTCTTGAAATAACGGGCCATTGTTTTACAGTATTGGTAAAGATTCGAAAATAGTTGAACGTGTTGCGGAAAACTAAAATTCTTGGTAGGCTACTAATGATCAAAATGCCTTATCGTATTCCGTGTTTGTGCTTTTCGATGTGCATGTTTGTGCGTTGCGTGGCAAAAATGAGGACAGAACTTTAACACAAAGGCAAAAAACCTTTGGCAGGTCAAATGAAAATGGGCGAGAATACCTTGAATACATATTAAACGTTTCAAAAATAAATCAACGTGGGTCAAAATATATAAAAGGAAAGAAGAAAACAAGCCGAATAGCTATGTGATCTAGGAACGAATTGGGTTGCTAGTTTGAATCAGAGTCATGCCACTCCAAAGGTGGCTCACTGTACTACGTTAATTCTAGTGTATTATTTTTTGCTGTTTGGCTTGTTTTCCTCTTTCCTTCATGTAATTTACAGGAATTTGTCCTTATTTATTTAAAACATATAAAAGTGCAACCAAATGTATTCAAGGCATTTTCTCTTCCCGACAATCCTTCTCGTTGTCCTGGCAACGTGCACAGACTGTATCAAAATCAATGGCCCGAACATGCAAATACTGAGGTTGTGTATTTTTGCCCCAAAAAAAAATACAGTAATAACATTTTGTATTACAACCGCCCCGAGGGTAAAAATGTTCCGGGCAACATCTTCAAAAATGTTGCAATGCAATGCAATGTTGCAATTGCTAAGTTGGATGGCTAATTAAGCAATCACAACATTCGCGTCAGCAACAACTTTGTATCGACTCAACGTAGAAGAGCAGCTCATTGAGCAAACAACTGGCCACCGTAACTTGAAATCCTTACAACAGTACAAGAAAAGTAGCCGTGGTATGTAAGCAAATATATCATCGGTATTTTGAACGTCGTAGCAAATGTATCAGGCCGGAGCTACAAATGAAAACCCGGTCAAACATTTGGTTGTTAAAAACTGTAACCATTTTACAATCAGTACGTAATCTTTTGTAAATGTAACGGCATTGTAATGTTGTGCTTTGCTACTTCAAACGTGTTTTTTGTTTTGTTTTGTTAAAATAAGCTGTTTTTTAAACCCCGGGCATTCCCTAGGGAATGCCCGCACTTTTCCGCCTTCAGATGAAAGTGCGGGCTTTCCCGGCAACAATGGGTTTTTACATTGTTGCGTATTGTTTCAGCTGGACTTCGCCAAAAAGGGCATTAAGTTACGGTAAATGGAACGGCGCAGGATGATAGGTTACCTAATTGTTAAGGCAATTAAGAGACAGTGTTTTGTACAATGCAATATGCTGAAAAGTGCAGTTTTGTATGCACGTTGTAAGTAATAGTTAGTGGTTAAAAACTATTGGTTATTGATTTTAAACCACGGTTGCGATGGTTTGAAAACTGTTCACTTGTTGTTGTTCTTGTTCTGGTTCTTGGCTGACACGGTTTCAGAAAGAAACTACTGCACCTACCTAAAATCTGAAACATGATCTGAGCCAGAAATTTCCCTGGGCTTCACCTTAAAGGGACCACTTTTTCAAACGATCATTTTGATTGTTTTACATTATTTTAACAATTGTATTTAGGGAACAATGCCACTCAGCGAAGTCGGGAGGCCCTGTACGAGTACTGCCCGTGTGGGGGGCATTGTGTCTTTGACCAGTAAGCGTGACCCATTAACTGAACAACAACATCCCAAACAATAACCAAGCTCAGTCAACGTTCAGGCAACAACAGTGATAAATGCCGTCACAAGCCAAAGTGATAAACAGGGAGAGGGGCAGTGCGTCTGTGTGGGTAACAGGATAGGAAAGGGGGAAAGGGGAGGGTGAGGGCAGGAAGATGATGGGATGAAAGGGGAGAGGGGAGGGTGAGGGCAGGGATATGATGGGATGAAAGGGGCGGGAGAAGATGGGAGGAAAAGGGAAACTTACAGGAAGAAAAATACCCAGTTGCAGTTAATGTTCACGCAACACCGACCGAAAACTGGGAAACAACTACGGCCAAACCAAACCACGGGCGAAAGAAAATCCCGGGCGAAGCCCGGTACGATGCTAGTTTTACCACATAAAAGGAAAAATTTCTGTCGTAAAGTAAGTTCTACGAAGTGTCAACATCTCTCAATGACAATAAGTGTCATTTCATCTCATTTCAAATCATACTGAAGATCTCTGTGCCTCTGGATTTTGAGTATTTAGTGAGTATTACAAAAAATATATGACAAAAATATCAGATATTATGATTTTATATTTGCCACTGTTTGATTTGCCACTATTATCATGATATGCCACTGACATTTAAAATAAAATGGTAAACTAGTTCAAGCCGAGTACAATTATATGATCAGATAGCCCTTTTTATGATGGTTGCAATACTGAAACCCGTTAAGGTATATCAGAAGCACAGAAAAACTTCTGTTTATCTGTTCCAGATAAATAATGTATCTAAAAAAACATTAAAATTAAAAAAGAAACAAGCAGCATTTTCTCCATATGTAGGAGTTTCAAAATATCTTGATAAGCAGTTTTAACACTGTTTCTCACCACAAATTACATCAATAGGGCATTGATACCTGCAGCATTTAGTTTCATTCGCATTTCAACATTTATTTTTCAGGATTCTTACCACTAATGGGGATTGAATGTCGCACTGCTTCTGCGAAAATTGTTGCTTTTACTTTTTTGACTTTTTTACTGCTCATCGTTAACTCCTACACTGGGGTCTTAATTTCGACAAGTACTGTTGGGAAAACTGGATTGCAGTTTGAAGACATGGGAGATTTAGTAGAGTTTGGCTACGATGCTGGTGTAACAGCAGGTGGTTATTTTGAATCGGAAATAAGGGTAAGTCTAACGTGTAGTAAATGTAAAGCGATTATTCTTAAACAAGTAAAAATAAAGTAACAAAAAAGTTCAGTTAATTTGCATTTGATCAAAGATATTTGTTGAGTGAAGGTCAGGCCAGGCATCAGGCCAGGTTGGGCACTATTTAAGGATGTTGGGATGCATATAGGAATACTGTTACAAAATTTGATCTGCCATAATGTTAATTTTCCTTTAAGAAATTTTTTTTTAAAGGGACATCTTGTGCCTGCTCTGTTTTGTTAGTCGATGTTATTGGATACATCATAGAACTGATAACGAGAATTTTTTCAAAGTAATGTTAAGTTTACTTTATAAATTGCTAGAATTGCAGAAATTCAGGAATTTTACTTCGATTTCTACTTAATTTTACATTTTAACATAAGATATCTTTTTCTTAGAATGATATATGGTCGGACTGCTTAACGTCAATACCATTTTGTAAGGTAATAAATACGTTCTTCAGCATCACCTTCTTACATGAATCCCTATGTCCTAGTTAAAGATGAGCTTAGGAAAGAGAGCTAGATTGGAGAATGCTTCGTTGTGCTATTCGGATTACATAACATATAAGTTACACACAACCACCTTCCTACACTCGACCTTTTGCAAGTAATAAAAGAAAAACGACAAAATTATTTTATAAAAACAGAATAAACAGACCACAAATACGCAAAGCCAGTCCGAAAACAGATTAAAACACATTGAGCTTTATTACAAGAGGAGTTAGTAGTATTTAGTTTTTAACACAAGGTTTAACAGGACTTACTTTTTATAAATTTAGTAGCTCCTTAGGAATGTTATTTTGAAACATTGCATTATTTACATCGCATGTCGTATTTGTTGTGGCCTATTAATTCCTTAAGTTTTACTTTTAGTTTTACTGTATTTATGATTAGTGGTAATAATTTCAAGCATTCATTGCATCTTAATTGCTTTTAAAAATGCTGGCAGACTCTCTGACATTTAATCAATTTGATTTTAACTAAGTTTATTCCTTTTTAAGAATTTTTTGTTTCTATCTAGTATTTTAATAACCTTGTCTCGGACATTTTTTTCGAATTTTAATAAAAAAGCATAAGTAGTGTATTTCGAGATTGCGATGCCATACCCATTTTTCATAAAGCAATTTTTTTTTTGTTTGAAGTGCTCAGCACATTTTTTAAAAATAAAATACGACTTAAGACTTTTTTGTCTTAATTTACAAATTAGATTTTCTATATTTGCTGAAAATTTACATTTTGAGTTCTGCGTAACCCCGAAAAATTAGAAGTGATTTATAATCACGTACACTACGCCTACCTACTTGGCTTCAGCTGGAGCCTTAGGGCAGGTAGCTGACACATGAGGTTCGCTGTTTATGCTTCTAAGTCACTTAGACGTGGATCTTGATGTCTGAAGGTTTAATCATATTTTGATGAGAAGTTTGAATTTACATAAAAGCAGTCTTTTCTTCACTACTAAAACGTTTATTAGCTACATACGATTTATTTATGTTAGTCAATAACCTACGAGTTGGAATGACCTTCCCTTTATATTCTTCCTTCCTTCCTTCCTTTGGTAAGTCCGTTGTAAAGTTACATACATTGTAGCCCAACATATCTGCCATGGCAAACAACATAATGCCATTGAGAAAAAAAGCAAATCTTGAAAATTTTAGAAAATCCAAATCAGTGACATAAATAGGAAAAAAATGGTCCTAGAATATTAATCTTTGAGAAACACCACATCAGATTCAAGTTCGTCACTAAACCGATTGTCATTCTAATGTTAATTCATAATAATTGTTAATGATCCTTAAGACCGCTTTAAAAATATTAAACAATTTACCGTTAACAGCAACATTTGAAAGTTTCAATTGAAAATGGGTCTATCAAAGGTATTAATGCTATTTGGAAATCAATACTATTGTTTAGAAAGCATTGTTGCAGTACACACAAATATTTTAAAAGCCAAAAAAGTGCACAAGCACACATTGGAAGCTTGCCGTTACGAGTTTAAATCCTAACTCATTTTCAAGAGCAATTAAAACTTAAAAATAATACAAACCATATAACTTTTAAGGAATATGTTGCAGGTGAGAGGTAAAATTTGAACGACAAAAGTAAAAATGAGAAGAAAAAATAATTCAAGAATGGGACTTCTAAGTATTCAGCAGGCATGGACAAATGGAAATGAGGAGCAACTGTGGTTTCAGCTATAATATGGTTCAAGCTTCCCCAGTGACGAAACTTGGAAATGGAAAAGTTTTATAATAAATAATATGCTTTTTAAAAGCAGGCCACAATTCCAACTTTTCTGGTACCCACCTTTTGTATAATATTCTTCAATTCCAAGCAAATTAAATCTAAATAAGCTGTTCATTGCTCTCCAGTTGCATGCATGTTAGGGAGGCATATTTGATATTAGGAAGGACGTGGTTGTAATCTGCAGGAGACAAATCTATGAAGAATTTTTAAAATTTAATCTGGTTTGAAGTCAATAAATTGGTAAAAATTCTGGGTACTAGAAATGTTGGGATTGTGGCCTGTTTTTAACAATTGAATTAATGAGTTCGTATGGTCTTGGAGGTTAAAGTTAGATTTTTGAGAACGGAGCCTTTGTGTAAGCTTCTACTCATCCTGTCCAATGTAAGTTATCTTGCATATACAGGTTTCTCAAAGAATTTGATAAATGTCAGTCTCTGTGAGGATTTGGGAGTTAAACCTCAGTTTACATTGATGAAGTGTTTGGTTTAGATAAGTGATATTTTGCATCAACGGTGCAAAATGGTTCTCTTCGGTATGTGGAAGTGAACGGAATAGTTCTCTTAATCCATGTAGGTAAGGGGCAACAAGAAAATTTGGTGGACGTGAGGGGGGGGGGGGGGCCCAATTTTTTGTTTGAATGAACAAGTTTTTAGTTTTTAGCCATTACTTTTGGCAAACTGAAGAACAAGCTCGACTGTTTGGCCAATTTTGACAAATTCGGTTATAATATATGGGAACTCGGAAAAGAGGTGTTTTGGCTGAGTGGTGTAAGCATTCACTTGCTAGTACTGATTTCATTATTTAGGCTTTTACAGTGGCTCAGTTTATGACTGGAAAAGAGTAATTAGGGTTGATGGCTTTCGTCAAAGTATGAATTCTACATATGTATGCGAGTTAATGTGAATGGTGAGATCGAGGAAAGAAATGTGATTCGCTGTAGGATCTTCCATGGTAAAGGTCAGTGATGGTTTAAATTGGTTCAACATTTTTAAAATGCAGTTACGTTTGGTACGGGACATAGTGGAAGACAGCCGTCTACAAATAGTTTATAAGAAAAAGCTTAGGATATGTACTAGCCAGTTTACTGTCAGCTACATTCATTAAGTTGTCAGAAAGATAGGTGGTGCTAGAGGTCCTCATGGGCACCCTACGTGCTGGTAGAAAAATAACTTTTTATATTGCTTGTAGGTAGTAGCTAAAACTGATGAGTTCTTCAACGGGGCAAGAGTCAAGGGCATGCTAATTGCACAAATTTCGAAAAGTATGTTTCTGTCTATGGAGAGAAACATGGCTTTGACGTCAAAAGAAAACTAGTGCGCTAGCCTAGGTGGAATTTTAAGCGATGATAACCGAAAGTACATTGGGGTTAGTGTGGTTCCCTATGGCAAGCTGTTTAAGTATAGGTGTAATCATTGTTTACTAGAATTAGATTGGGCTCTCTCTTACCACTAGTCATAAGTCTGATTGGAAATCCAAGCTTGTGGGTTTTAATTGACGGAAAATCATGGGTAGCAAGTA
>JAHWFP010259412.1:0-12935 GCA_023313725.1 Lithobius niger | reverse complement strand
AATTCGTTAGCTTCGGCCCTGGCTACAAGTTTCATTTCGTTGGAAAATCATATTTCGGTTAGTAAAAGCAGGAATTGAGAAAAGTTAACAGAGATTAAATACGTTTGGCATCACGTAGATGACACCATACGCAGAGGCTTAGCACAGAATACTGCCGGCCAGGAAAAAAAAACAAATACCACGAGCACCTGTTGGTGTGTTTTTTTTTTTTTACCTGACCGGCACTGCTCGTATTTTGTGTCAAGCCCTAGTGGCATAATAGGCTGCTGATAAGGTATTTCCCAACTCATAAGCTATTATATTGCTCATCAACCCCTATAACATAGCCGAAATATGCGAATTCACCTACGTATTTTATTTCACCGACAGGTCTAAACAATTAGTCATGTGTGCGCAAATTCAAGGTAGCCTAGTGTTGTCAACGTGGTGGTGTTTGTTGTCTGTGGTGGTGGCGTATATCGTGGTAAGCGTTACTAAATAGTTATTGAATTGTCCTTGCCTGTTATGCAGAGTGTAGATGCCAAAGTTCTCCAGCCATTGTTTTTTTCTTTTTTTTTGAAAGTCTTTACACTCTGGTACAACCACTAATTTCGTCGAGTTTATCAGCGTCTCGGTACAGTCCGCCATTTTCGTTTTGCTGGAGCAGGATGAGGCTGAAATGTTTGTGATGTCATGACTGGTTGTCTCTGATTGGTGGCGCTCACCTGAGCTACCGTCGCGGCAGGCGGAAATGTTTGGCTCTCCGAACTTCGATGGCACCGCCCGCTATGTCTGCCGCTGACCTAGTTTCCATTGTTACCATGCCGCTTACCGCGCTATTGCCGCGCGGTAGGCTCTAATGAGAACCACCCTTAAGCATTCTCATTGGCCGCAGTGACCTGGCGCTCGGCTTGGTCGCCGTGTGCGCGGTGGCCCTAAGTTGAAATATAGCTCAACGTTTAACGCCAGTAGTCTTGTTTGTACACTGAAACTGTCTGGAGGTTGTATGACAAGGAAACAATTCGCTTTAAAGAGCTCGCTATATTGTTCGGTTATTGGCTTTCAGGACCGCAGCGAAGGAGAAAAGAGGGGGGGGGGGGGTGACCCCCGTTTTACCAACTCGAGTATATATACTCAGTTGAGTATATGTACTGAGTTGAGTATATATTTTGGACGTTTGGACTACAATGAATGACGATGAACTGCTGTATTCAAGCATGGGCAGTCCGAGAGGTGTCAGGGGAGGGTACACTCCTTCCCTGCCGGAGGCCGAAAATTAAATGGACTATCGAAAGGTGAAAAGTAGTGAAATCTTTTGCTCAGTTTTCCAATAATGTAACATCGAAAGGTGAAAAAAAATGGCGAAACCTTTTACTCGGTTTTGTTTAAAACAACTTTTGGAGGAAAGCTTTTAAATATGAAATTGACATATTGATATAACTTGCGCACAGCCAGCCAGTAACGTATCTTAGTGGTCACTTTAAAACCTGCGCATAGCCAACCATCCAGCCAGTCAGCCCCCTTTCTCAGTAGTCACGTTGAAACATGTGCACAGACGGATGGACACTAAGCGTTGTAATTATACAGATTCCACCGAGAAGCAACAAGCGACGTCTTATTTATGTGCAAGTCCAAAGCCTTTTCTGGTTAGAAATAAATGACCAGGCTTTAAATCCTGTTTAAAATGACGCAAATGTGAAGAATTACCAGGTTATCACGGCTTTCGAATTTACGTGTTTGTTTTGCGGACTCACAGAAACGAAAGTCAGAGGACTCACAAGTTAGTCCGCCTCTCAAATCACACCCCTTGTTTTCATTGAACATCGGATCAGAACGAAACAAACCTCTAGTTTAATTTACCACTCGTTATCCCGGCAGAAATTAATTAGGGTTTTTTAGCAAGGCTTAGTACACGTAGTATCTGGTTTCATTGTAAGTGGCGCTGCTTACATTTCGGTAACGCATTCTACACCTGTGAAACTCGGCTACTTTCCTATTATTTTAAAATGTGGTATATAATTGAGTATGTGAAGATCACAGTTCTTCGGCCGAGCGAGAGAACACTGCAAGCGAACACTGAAGCAGGTGAACGAATCCAACACCGATATTCACGAGCACATCAAGATCGCTTTACAACCACGCACGAGATTTGGTGTAGAAATGATAAAAGAACCAACCACATTTTTTTCAAAACGTGAGATATAGTAATAGTGTTTTTTTTTTTTGTTACCATTTGTAATTATTTGCTGAATTCTTCATGCTAAAATAACTTTCTCTATGGCAATTGGATTTGTGTTGTTCACGTAGCGCTCTGGGCCGCTAAACTTATAGATAAGCTGCTTCATCACCATTCGATTGAAAACCCGAATATATCAGAAAATAATTGAGGTAGAAATTTCATCCTCCAATTCTTGACAATTTTCATCCTCGAATTTCATGACAAACTCCCTTGTCATGAATTTTCATCCAGAGCAGAACAAAATTGCGAACGGTATCGTTTCCCAAACAGACGCACAGAATCCAAATGTAGTTGAGTATTCGACCTTGTTCGTTTCGCTCGCTCGGCCAATGAAGGGGCATCTCTTTTGTTGACCGCATATTCTCTTCACTCATTATGAAGATTGCCACCACTACGAGTTTCAGAATTTATAAAATCTGCCTTACTTATATTAAAAGGCATTGTCTTTTTTTTGTCCTCATATTTCAATTTGGATATTCCAGCACGGATATTTCAGTATGGGACTGGGTAGAGTTGAGTTTATTAAGGAGGGGGTCCCCAAAGGGTAATCTGCCCCATTACAGCTTCAATATGAACAGGCTTTCAAACTTAATAATTGCTACCACCTCGAGCTTTAGAACTAAGAAAGTTTGTTTCATTTCCTGGGTCAGATTGGAAGGGGTCGGGCCTCTCCGGGAATGTACTGTAGGGGCCTCCGGATGACTGCAGGGAAGGTGAGGAAGTGGGGGGGGGGGGGGGTGAAAGCTCCTCAAGCTAGTGTATTTCTAATGAATCTGCGTGAGTTTTGAAACATTTTTTTGAAAATTAGAGCTACGACTTTCACAGAATTCAAAATTCAGAGAGTTCAAATAAAAAAAAAACTTTTTTGTAAAACAAGGATCTCCTGTAGTGGGGGCCTCCCCAGGGATCCCCGGGCGGCCAAATCAGACACTGCTAATTTCCGCAATTAAATGTAGCGATTATTGGTACGTCCGACTGGGCCTCATCACTAACGCCACAGCTATGGGAGAAGCTACAATATTACATGTAGGCCAGATTTCAGTTTAAGCTATCAGCTGGTAAAAAAGAGGCAAAATTTTAGGTTCAGTCCGCATGATGTTTTAATTACCAAAATAAGGAGCATTAGAGGGCTCTGGCTCGCCTGACTTACACGGGGACACTTTACCTTTGCTTAGGGCCTAACTTGAAATGTCAGGGTATCTTTGCTTACTTAAGGTTAGACAGAATTGCAGCTGTATTCGGGTTATTGCTTGGTTTGAGTAATTAATTTTCCATCTACATGGTTGCTGTGATCCGCAAACTACAGGGTTGGTCTGGTTTGATTTTACATTTGGGACCTTGGGGCAAAATAGGAAGTAATTCTAGTTAAGCTGGCCGAAATTACCTGTGGACCGGGATGATGGGAGGACAGTGGCGCATGAATTCTAATTCGGTTCACCCCCTAATTGTTGAGAGCACTGAGCGGAAGGCCAAGCGAGCTCAGCCATTGCAATTGATGATGTTCAAACTACAAGCAATTTGCATGTTACATGTTGTTGCAATAATTGGTCACACAGCATCATTCAGCAGGCAATGGAAATTACTTTTTGAAGTTACAAAGGGTAGTTAAAATATGACGCCATCCCAATCTTGGACTTGAATTCGCAAGTGACGTCATCAATGGGTCTTCGTTGGGGTTGCATGGTTTCAACATTTGTAGTCCGAAATAAATCTCGCAACATAAAATTCGTTACCACTGCACGTCAGTGCAAGGATTACCGCACGTGGAACGCTTTCTTTCTTACATTGTTTGTTCTCCCTCACTAATGCTTTAAAATCTCGCTTCGACGCACTCTAGCAGAGTGTAACGTTTTTCGGTTGGGTGATTGTATGCCCCTTGCACCTTTTAATAGCGGTAAAACGGCAGTGGTAGAGGAGGAAGTGACGTCACAATGGGTTGGCGACAATAAGGTTGAAAACAATCAAACACAAGACGCATTATTTCACAAAACAATAACATATGCGTTTTTTTAATGAACAAAGATTAAACAGGACGGAAAACCAATCGTCTCAGAAGAATTAAAAAAACACAGATACAAACCTATTTACATTGCCTTTCGGACTTATATGTCAGTCTACCTGAGCGGGGAATCGAGCCCACGACCTTTGCATCTGTATTTATTCTTTAATTAACAGATAGCATCGAGCCCATGGTTCAATAGTATAGTGTAAGTTTCTCAAGCAACCCATCGTCCTAGTCTTGAAAAATGGTAATTAGCTCACATTAGGTATTTAGATATCACTAGGTAGGTATTTACACTATAGTTTACCATACCATATTTCGTAAGCCATGCAAATAGATTATCTTCATAAAAGTATTAAATGATTCTAAAAGTTAGTTTTTAATATCGCAATTTTTGCTAAAGCTGCAGGAAAGTAATTTAATTTTTCATTTCTCAGTTGTACTCATGCATTTGAAACTAGACTGCCTATTGGAGCCTGAACGAATACGTTTTCAAACTTAATAATTGCCACCACTTCGAGCCTCAAAATTAAGAAAATTCGCCGAAGTTTTACTATCTTTCATTGATCTCAGATTATCCCCTTCAGTAGAAAGAGGCTTTCAAACTTCATAATTGCCACCACCTCGAGCGCCAAAATTAACTTAATTTGTTTGATTTCTTTATCTAATAAAGGGCACTCTCTTTTTATCGACCTCCTTTTTGCCAAAGACACCTTCAAACTTAATAATTGCCACTTCGAGCTTCAAACTTAAGGAAATTCGTTTTAAAACTCCGCTGGGATTCCTGAGCCATTCTCTTTTGTTTTCGTAATTGTGAACTACGACTCTTCTTTCCTTAATTCAAACTCCACTTATTTCTGCGAGACTCAAAAAGTAAAAAGGGAAAACATTTGGCTTGGACATGTCTTTTTTTTTTTTAATATTTCTTTTTTATTGTGTCGTCTTTCCAAGGAGACTTTTTCATTTATTTTTGGTCTTTGCCCCCGGGGGTTTCTCATTTCTTCTTCAATCTAGGACAACATCTGGAAATGTTGTGTGGAAAAACAGCGGGAAAAAAAGTGGGAATCATGCAACGGATAGGCATAGTTAATGAAAAACATCTAGATACAAAGGGCGCGTTTATGCTCTCTCGCATTTTTTTTTATAATAAAACATGACCTGAAGGGTAGCGCCCTAGGTGTTGAGTCTTAACTGTGACGCAAACAGAAAGTTGGCCGGCCCTATTTCAATAAACCAAAAAACGGTGCAGTGATATGACCAATTTTAATTTTTGTTGTTGGCACACATTCCAAGACGGAATTAAACTTAGTTTTATGATGTAAGGGCTTTTAGTAAGACTTTTTAATTAACTTTTAAGGCCGACATGATTGTATGTTTACACAAAGATGCACCCATACACCTATTACTACATTATCTAGGCGTATAGGATATCTACCCCAAAACAAAATTTGTTAAGGATTCTCGCCAAGCTTTTCGGTCGTGTGAAGTCGTGATATCAAACGCTAAGCTCTTTCGCCACCGAGTAGTAGTTCGATGGTTAAGTGGAAAATCTGAAAATTTTGCTTACTGCGCAATTTTCAATTATTTCATTTAAGGTTTGAAGTTTGAGTAGGTGGAATTAGCTTGGCGAAAGAGCTTGGCGTTTGATATCACGACTTCACACGGTCGAAAAGCTTGGGGGGAATCCTTAACAAGTTTTGATTGTTATCAGATATTGTTATCAGATATTTTTGGTCCAAATTGATGAAATCCATTTTTTTTTCTTAGTAATTGTGCGACGTAAACACAAATCTAGTTTTCTGGTACATTTCTTTTTTCTTTTTTTTTTTTTTACTTTCGTAATATTTTGAGGACAGTAGTCTCCTTTTTTCCCCATATGATTAGTAGTTCTTATTAGTACTGCAGACGCACGGATTTATTTAATGTTCAGTTTGGCATTGTTGCATAATACATACCGGTACCAAAGTCTCCCGATCAAACAAGTTTCAGCCTTTTCTGTCGCATAGTTATTTATCCTCAAATGGCTGAAAACAGCCAAACTACCTTAGCTTTAAAGACAACGTGTCTAGTTGTCGCTATGCTCATATATATTTTATCTGGATAGGTATTATAGTTTATCATATTGGCGTGCGACACACTATAGCGTGTGTTTTGATCACTAACTATTCCACAAATGAAGCAGAACAATGTCGCGGCGCGAGTCACGTAGCCGTTTCTCTCACAGAGTATCTTGTAGCCACTTCATCGCGCATCTCGTAGATTGAACAAGGGTTTTAAGATCTACCGATCTCAACATTTCAGCCCGGCAGTCATTGTTAAGCATGCATTGTTATTTCGAGGGATTGCTGCAGACATAGGACCTAAGGGCTTCGTCGGGCAGAAGCGGAAGCGGTTAACGCTCGCTAAAACCCTTTGACCCCTTTGCCTGTTTCAAACGACGGCACGTTTATGGGCGTAAGTGCCGGCATTTGACGATTTGTTTTACCTGTCAGACGAGTGACTTCCAACTGTCAACATTGTATACATATCAATTACACCACAGCGTTCGGTAACAGTGCGGCATTCCGGTTGAAGTCGATCAAGTGGCAAAGCCCCTGGTGCCCCGCCTTTATACCGAACAATGTGGTTTAACCTTCGAACTATTAATCGGTGGGATTAGCTTGGTGAAAGAGTTTGGCGTTTGATATCACGACTTTACACGGCCGAAAACCTTGGCAGGAATCCTTAACAAGTTTTGTTTTGGGGTAGATCTAAGCTTGCTTTCAAAGATTTGTTTGACTTATCTGATGATAACAATGAGTGGTGTCTGAACAATACTCACGCCAAAAAAAAAAAATAGCGATGGAATGACAAAAAATGTTGCAAACGCTGCGCTGTTTATAAAACGTTGCATAACCGTTTCTTCCTAGTTTTGAATGAGCACTTGTTTTTATTTATTTTTTGGCAGTTGGTATGGCTTAGTTTCAGTTTCATGTCTGATGGCATGAAAGCAACATTAAACTTTCACGTGGACTAAACACTACAGCAACATTGTGCTACGTATCAAACCTTGCAGGAAAAATTTGTTTTGGCTACTTTTCTGTTGCATCCTACGTTCATTTAATTAAACCTTACGATAAACCTCGAACGAACTCACTGTAGTTTACTACTATTAGCATACCGGACATGATGGAAAGGATTTATTGCTGTGCTCATGGTCAGTGATTGTGCGCCTGCCCTGCTGGTCGTTTACTACAATTATGATTTTTTTCCTTTGCAGTGCGTTTCGTCATTTTTTGCAGCTGTAAAGCCACAGATTTTCACAGCATAAAACCAGCAGTTACCAAGACTGCAACTGTATTTACGCAATAAAAACCAATACCACCATTGGAAACAAAAAATTAAGACGTAAAAGAGCAGGATGTAAGGCTGTATTGAAAAATTCCTTAAACCCAGTGAAATAAGAAAAGTTCATTAAGCCGTGTTATTAACACGTAGTGCAAGCGACAACAGAGCTGAACACAGTAGCACGCCACTGTTTCCTTTGCTTAAAGAATTTTTTTATGCGTCCTTACATCCTGCTCTCCTCCCCCCCCCCCATTAAATAAACACAGGCCAACAAAAAGCGGAAAGTTAAAAAAACACTTTAGTAATTAAAAATGTATGCAGAGTAGCCATCATGTGCCGTCTTTTGCCTTCACTTGATGGCTACCCTGTATATATATTTTTATACACAGGACAACATTTTTTTTAAGTTTTACAATTTAAAACTCTGGGTGTTATTTGTCTTGTGGGGCGGGGCAGAGCGCGGGGGGCGGCCGGGGGGCGGGGGCGGGATTCTCCCAACAAGGGTCCCCATCAATTGCCCCTCTCCCTTCCCCCAAAGAAAAATATTTTATAAGGCTTTTAACTCGAAATAGCCATATAATTAGCTTCGCTCACTCCATTGGCATCGATCCATGTTTCATGTAATTTCTTTGATTCCAATTAAGAGCATCACAAAATCGATGTACTGATTATTTTGACACAAACTAATCGCAATTGTTGCACACAGTTAGCTCATAACTTTCCTCAGCACGTCTGCATTTCACCTATGTCATTCAAAACATACGGTTTGGTTGTTTGCACGTTTGTACGTCCTCTCCTCCGGAAGTAATCCGCTACGAAGGTGAGAGTTGAAAGATTGAGAGAGCAAAGCGAAACACGCACTGAAAAAGGTTAGTTTACGTGGAAATCGCTCGGTCAATCCACGCACCACGTGTTTCAGAAACACGAATGTTTTACACCCTTCTAAAACCAGATCTGTGGCTCTAATTTTTCCATGCATCAAATCAGTTGCTACAAAACGAATTTTAAGATCTATTTTAAGATCAAAATACGTCGTCCTTTTAGGTGTTTTTTTTTTTTTTTTTTTTGCATGTAGCCTTTTCAAAGTCATCTCAGTACGTAACTAATTGCTTCAAGGCGGTTTGTTTGCCACGAATTTTAACCCGTGCATGAAGAAACTATGACGTCATGAACAAACATCATGAGGGTAAAAAATGTTGACTTATTTTTTGTAGGTTTTTCGCATTAGGTCATAAACTCAAGTTAAAGGGGCATCCGGCCTGCCTTATAACATTCCGCCTGACTTTTAACAGCCACGCGCAGATCGTCATCCACGCATTTACCAGGGCCAAGGTCGGCTGGGGTGGTAGCTGCGTTCCTCGCGAGGAACGTAGCTGCTCTCTCGGTTGGCTTTGGGAATAGTACACGAAACAGCATCCAGTTAAAGATTGTGTCGTCACAAACCAGAATGATTCTCGTATTTTAACATCACAATTTATAATTTTCTAGGCTATAGTGTTTTATAATTTTTTTTCAGCAATCTGTTGGAATAATTAATTTTAATTTTTATCGCAATAGTCTTTTAGATTTTTGGTCTCATGGTAAATATTAGCAAATTAGTACATGCACACACAGATGAAACGTCATGGTTATTGTAAGTTCCCCTATATTCAACAGAAAATCTCCTAGAAGCCATATTTAAAAACGGATTTTTAGCTAGGGATTGACTAACGGTAAGTAAATAAACGTTTGGCGCTGGGAGAAATGTCCCTTTAAAGCGATGAAAACAGGCCTAACGGAAGCGCAATTTAATTATCTTTCATTTGGTCCCACTCCCATCTTTGT
The DNA here is from genome assembly GCA_023313725.1 of Lithobius niger. Classification (NCBI taxonomy): domain Eukaryota; kingdom Metazoa; phylum Arthropoda; class Chilopoda; order Lithobiomorpha; family Lithobiidae; genus Lithobius; species Lithobius niger. The sequence goes on along the minus strand of JAHWFP010259412.1, from coordinate 3,564 downwards.
AGGTGCCTTTGTTCAAGAGGAGTAGAGTTACAAACACGTACTCACATCATACGAGTTTAAAGTTGTAGATTCCCCCCCCCCTTTTCGTATTGTTCCTCCCCTCTGCCTCACGATGAAGAGAGGGACAATTTAACTGGAGAAGTCAGAGCGTGAAACACATGATCTTTAACAGCGACAATCGACATGAGCACTAGACACCACAGTTCGACTACATTCTGCAAAAATGAAAAACAAAATATAATGCGATGAAAGAGTTAGCCAACACATTTTAATACGGGTTGCCATCTGTGGTGTCAACTGGAAAGCTATAATTACAGTAACAAGGCTTAGGGAAAAGGAACGTTCTAGTGTGAGCGCACTGGGTGGCACTGGCAAGCCATAATGCGACGACCATGCATTTGGGAACAAAGTAACTGCAATGGGAAAGTGCTGTATCAGAACGGTCTCCAGCTAGTTTAACTAAAACAAAAATTAAAGCAGCTTTACTTCTTGATCTCTACTCTTTCGTTCGTAGCAAAATTGTCCCTGTCCGTCCCGAGATAATCTTAGCAGCTGATAAGGACGTTAATTCGACAAATTTCCTCATTTTTCTTTAGTGTTTTTTGCATTAATATTTTTATTCACTGGCATGTTTGGCTTTTCCTCTCGTAGTTGCGAAGGATTTTCGTCAGGTTTTTATGCCATTTGAAGTGGCGATATGAAACTCCAGGCTTACCCCAGCAAGAAAGCCTTTAAACGTTAAAAAATTAAACGTTAAACGAAATTACAAACAAAAACGAAAAGCATACCGTAAGAAAAGAGTTATATGAGTGAAGTTCACTTTACTTGCTAAAATGTACACGGATAAAGTGTACAGTACATCTCTTAAAAGTGGTGTTGTGCTTTACGAACCAAAATGTATCGTAAATCACAACAGTACTTAAACAGGTGCAATTCCTCAATTGTATATTTGATTATTTAAATTAAAAATCACAAATTGTTATCCGTGTACATTTTAACAAGTCAATCATATAACCCTTTTTTTACGGCACAATTGACGTTTTTGTTTGTAATTCGTGTACCTTTTTGTTTTATACCAACGTTGGTTCACCTGCATTGATAGCATATTATCTTTATTCTTCAATCTATGCCTTGGGCTGGCGTTTGCTGGTTGGCATTGCTCCCTAATTACAATGTTTAAAACAATGTAAAACAATAAAACTGATCGTCCAGCTCCGGAATGGCATGACCGATTAAAAAAGTGGTTTCTTTGAGGATGAAGGAGAAGGAAATTTCTGGTTTAGATCATGTTTTAGAGTTTAGGTAGGTACAGTAGTTTTTTCTTGAACGGTGGCAGAACAAGCATAACAAGAACATGTTGACAGTTGTCAAATTTGCGTGTGGCTCCCTACTTTTACTCTTGTACAAAAATTGATTAATTTGTGGTATAAATATACCTTCCATCTTATCTACTATGGTCAAGTCTGCTTGACAAATCCTGAATAGGAACGGAGATATTAATTGTTTTCGGTTTGCTGGAGTGACGAAATGCCGACTACGATACGTGAAATGTCTAAACGTTTTGTTTCGCCAAGACTCCAATAACTAGAGTTTTCCAGTGTACAACGTTAATAGTTGGAGGAATAAACGGGACCGTCAGCTCATCTCACTAAAAAAATGGGGGGAAAATGGTACCTTACCACTGGCAAAAACTGTAAAACAATAAAAACAAACAAAAAAAAAAAACATGTAAGCGATAGCTCTCAGTGTAAAAATTTGTCAAGGATTCCCTAAGTTTTTCGCCGTTTGAAATCGTGATATCAAAATCCAAGTTAATGTTACCGACTAAAGATTTCAAACGTTAAATGGAATTTTTAAAATCTGCACCGTAAGCATTTTCATGCTTTCCATTTTTCCGTCGAACTGTAACATGGTGGGATAAATTGACCTTTGAGAGCACGATCTTAACGGCGAAAAAGTTTGGCGGATATCCTTAACCTCTTTTCTTTTGGTGAGTTATACACCCAGCGAGGAGACAAAATTGCTGCAGCAACTTACGTTTTTAGTATTAGTAATAAAGTCTGAGGACGCCGCTGTATGGCTTCACACACGACCTTTGTGTAATGCAGGTAAGCGCCACTACTAGTGCCACAAGATAGTTTGGATGGCATGTCAAGCCTATTCCTGACGAATAGCGCAACCGAAAACGTGGCATTTTCCCAGACAAGACAGACGAAATTGCGCTTTCAACTTTTTTTAAAAGAAATGTGACGAAATAATCAAATTGTTACAATTGCAGTTGATGTAAAGTTCTCACCAGGAGCTCTGGTAATGAGGGGTCGATGACGTGCTCCTGCCGTTGAGAAAATCGAGGGTGGAAGAGCAAAAGAAGAATAAAAAAAAAGACCTTCAGGTCGAATTGGCAGTTGAGGGAAGAACTGACTTCTGTCAAACTGAAAACAGTTGATGGACAAAAAAATAAAACTTTGCTGTGCAGGCAATACTGCAATGGAGCAACCGGGGAGAGCTGAGACCCTTTTTTTTCGTATGACTCTTGTGTTTGGCTGAACTTCTGTGAACTTCAAGGACTGTTCACCGCCATGGTACTTCTATGAACTTCAAGGACTGCTCACCTCCTTGGAACTTCTGTGTGAACTTCAAGGACTGTTCGCCTTCATGGCACTTCAATGAACTTCAAGGACTGTTTGCCTCCATGGTACTTCTATGAACTTCAAGGACTGTTCGACTCCATGGCACTTCTATGAACTTCAAGGACTGTTCGCCTGCATGGTACTTCTATGAACATCAAGGACTGTTCGTACCGGTACTGTTTGAACCGATTTTCAAGTTCTATAGCTTAAAACGTAAGAATGGACAAGGCCTAGGGCCTTTCGCATGCTATTTTAATGTAACTACATTATTCTTGACACGGAAAGCCAAATGGGTTAGAACTTTTGCTCTCACCTAGAGATCAAACCAATGAACCAATTTTCAATTTGTACAGCTCAAAATGTAGGTACTAAAACCGATCAGGGCCTTTTGAACACGATTTTTATGTTACTGCAGTATTCGCATCGGCAGACCAATTATTATTGTAGAGCACTGGGCAGAAATTATTAAGTGGAGTAACACATTTTTGCAGAAAACAAATTTGGTACACAAGTCTTTCTTAACAGTAAAGATCGAACCAGCCATGGACCCCAATGAAATACCCAAAGTGCCATCAGTGCCCCCCCCCCCTCCCGCCCCAGAACCTCTTCGTGATGCGTCCCAGGGGTTTGGGCAACAAATTCTTATAGATCAAGCTAAAACCATGAAATTGGGTGCAAAAGTCACTCTTAGCAGTATAAAACGAATCAGCCATGGAAAAGACTCTCTTATAACAGTTATTTTAAGGTGATTACAGTGTTCTTTTCTGTGTTATTCTTGCTGAAACAAGAAAAAAAAATAAGGGATATTAGTATTAAAAAACGCTTAAGCGTATAAAATACGGATGTAAGCCTTAAAAAAGTTAAAGCCCTAAAAGAACAGATATTAGAAAAAGACATGTAAGCCATCAGCGTCGCACTAATACGTGTAAAAGAA
>JAHWFP010259411.1:21335-34673 GCA_023313725.1 Lithobius niger | reverse complement strand
TCCCTGAGTTTCAAATGTAGTTTAAATTCCCTGAGTTTTCCAGGTTCGTGGGACCCCTGCATCAGCATCTTTCCTAAGCGTTGGAAAGACACCAGTGCGGAATGGCGAACAAACAATCAAAATTAAGGGCTTGGAGAGTGAAGGGGCACAGTTTTTTTCATAAGTGACGGACGAATGCCATCAAGTTTAGGACTAGAGTTATTAAAGGGACATAAATCCTTCCGGTATTTCGTGCTACCCGTTGAGAATAGCGTTTGCATTATTTACACAGGTTAGAGTTAATGTCGCAAAATCATCTCGCGCGAAAGAAAAAACAAGAAAATGATTGTGTTGGCAGCATTTACATACATTTGAACTATTGTCGCAAAACCGAGACATACAGGAGAGCCAACATGGCTGCATGTACCTTTAAGTTGAGAAAAGAACCTTGTGACATCACTCCGAGAGAAAAAGGGAGTAAATTATTCGTCAACAAAGGGTTGGCTCTATTGCAGTTAGTAGGGGTAGCAGAAGGAGTAAAGACCAAATGAAAATATTTACTCATCGGCGATAATCAAGTTATCACTGATAATATTGTTATTCACTTTGAGAGAGAGAGGCAACAGGCAAATGAAGATGATTTTTATTGAAGATTTTATACGGAAGGGGTCAGAGGAGGACACCCAGAAAATTTGTTTACGGACTACCGAAAGGTGAAAAGTTAGTGAATCGTTTTATTCAATTTGGTCCCAAGAAATAAAAATTTCCTCATGTAAAGCAAAAGCATGTTCCAATTTCTAGCCGGATGCAGAAATTTTTTTTTTAAATAGACCATCGAAATGTGAAAAAAAAAACGGTGAAACCTTTTTCTCAGTTTTCTCTAAAGCAACTAAAGGTATTATTATTATTGGAGAAAAGCTTCCACATTTCAAAGAGACGTGCTCCAATTTCATTTCGTTTTTCTTGGAGGATCTTACGGTGATTTTTGACCTTAATTGAGGGACCTTAGGGATCCTTCTACCCGATCAATTTCGGAACCTTACGTTCGCATTTGGTAAATACTTAACCACAAAAAGTAACCCCCGCCCCCCCCCCCCCAAAGAAAAAAAAAAACAAAAAAGCAAAAAAATTTTAAATTTGCAAAAAAAAAAAAAGAACGGTACGTTCAGCTCACTATGCTAAACATGCTTTTTAAACTATCTCTGTCCAGGTTAATCAACCATCTGAACACATGTTTATGAAACATGAGCGATATGATTGAAGTCCTCTCTCCAGCAAAACTAAAACTATTAATTTCTCCGTTTCTATTCAATATATTTCGACCAAACTTGGCCAGATAGTAGATAGCAACTTTTCCCAACTTTACACCAACTTTTATGCAATTCCGTGCAAGAGTAAACGTAGGAAGCCACACGTAAATTTGAAAACTGTTCACTTGTTGTTGTTGTTGTTCTGGTTTTTGTTCTTGTTCTTGTTCTTGGCTGACACGGTTTCAGAAAAAACTACTGCACCTACCTAAATTCTGAAACTTGATCTGAGCCAGAAATTTCCCTGGGCTTCGACCTTACAGGGACAACTTTTTCGATTGGTCGATCCATTCCGGAGTTATGGGACACCCTAAACGATCGTTTTGATTGTTTTACATTGTTTTAACCATTGTATTTAGGGAACAATGCACTCAGCAAACTCCAGATTCATTCTTCGTGCACGTGTTATGTCTTTGCTAAAAAGTTGATTGTTGAACGGTAAAATGAAAGAATCAGTCTGCGCGCCCTTGCAGTGCTGGAAACACCGGTTCTCGTCAGATCACCGAAGTTAAGCAGCATTGGCCCCGATTGGTACTTGGGCATGGGTGACCTCCTGAGAATCCATTCCGGGTGTTGCAGACTAGGGCCTTAGGGCTTCGTCGGGCAGATGACCGGGTGCGGTTAACGCTCGCTAAAACCCTTTGACCCTTTGAAAGAATCAGTGTTTCAGCTAATAGCATATATTTTTAAACCAAACTCAGTTGCGTTGTTAATTTCGAGGCCTCGAAATTGGCAGCTAAAAGCGATAGAATGGCGTATTTATTTCGCAGATGCAGGCTTTCAGAGCTGAGTTGTATTGTTTCAAAGTGGCCAGCAACAATCGACTGCTTGCGTAAAGCTTTGTAGCGCGACGCCATAGGTGTAAAAAAGGTAAACGGATTACAAACAAAAACGTCAACGGTGCCGTAAAAAAGGGGGATATATGATTGAATTTTCACTAAGCTTGTTAAAATGAACACGGATAAAAATTGATGATTTTTAATTGAAATTATAAAAATGTACAATTGAGAAAATTCCATCTGTTTAGGTGCTGTTGTGCTTAACCAATCATATTTTTAAAACGTAAAGTACAACAGCACCTAAACAGATGAAATTTTCTCAATTGTACATTTTATTATTTCAATTAAAAATCATCAATTTTTATCCGTGTTCATTTTATCAAGTGAATATTCAATCATATATCCCCCTTTTTTACGGCACTCTTGACGTTTTTGTTTGTAATAGTTTCTTTGCTGTCAATGGGCAAGTTGTTGTGAAATTGTTGACATTTAAGTCCAAAAGGCAACGGAAATAGGTAAAAATCTGTTATTTTTTACTAACTGAGCCAATTTTGGCTTTCCATCCCATAAACTTACGATCATCATTTTACGATCAACGTCTTTCCGTAAAAACGCTGATCGAGCTGGTGTGAGCTCCCAAATCTTTCAACCACCATAATCACTAAACTAGTAACTTAAAAATCTTAAAACTGTAATCTTAAAAACCCCTTTCGACCCTTTCGCCACCGATCCCGTTCCAAGTTCCAAGTCCGCCAACGAAAACGGCTCCGGGCAAAAGCGGCGTTTGTTACGAAACTAGGAGATGACCGCGGCTTGTTGGTTCGATGCCCGGATGCGTGGCCTAAGGGGCCCAGGCTCGCGCTCTTTGGCGGTACCCGGCGCCTTAGGCCTAATTCAAGAGCGTTCCCTTTCACACACTGAAACCAGCTGATGAGCGAACATGGAATTTGCATTTAAATTGAAAATTCCCCATGGATCCACCCTTCGTGTTTGATACGGGTATGGTAGTGCGCGTGGCCGGGGGGGGGGGGGGTAGAGGAGCCTACGTGCCGCCATGCTTGTTGCGTGGTTGCATGAGACATGTTGCGTAAGAGAAAGGGGAAGGAAGATATCAGCCTTAACCCTATCTTTTCATCTGCCTGTTCCCCCTCCCCTCCTCCGTCCTTTTCTCAAGCCTCCCCCCTCCTCTGCCTTTCTAACCCATTTTCCCTTTTCAGTTTCTGTTCGTTACGCAACAGAAAGGGTTAAGTCAGGGTATATTGGATGCTCGTTTTCATCCGGTAGCATGTACGTAAAAGTGTATGCGTGAAGCCCTCACCAGACTGGCTGCCCGTGGCGGCGTGGCGTCGCGGGATGGTTTACCAAATACGTCAAAAACGGTCAATAAACACCACGCTCACTACTTGAGTGAAGCAATTGCCTTGTAGGCACGTAGTAACGCATCGTTTCGAACGAAATTTTCTTTTGTCTGGTGAAGGTTTCGCATCAGCTGTTATCAGGGGATCGCAACTGTACTAGGAACAGCATTCCAAACCTTCGCACTCTGCCTTCCTTCCAACGCTTGGCCGACGTCAGTAACGCCGACATGGTGCCAGCCAACTTCCGGTTCTCGTCTGAATGAGATCTGAAGAGATTCGCCGAAGGCCAATCCTACAATATATTTATTTATTTATTTTATTAAAAAGTCATTGTAACCCCCCCCCTATAAATAGCATGACAACAATTTCAGAATAAAACAACTATTTCACGAATCTTATTCGGGCGAGAGCAGAGGCCAGAACTGGGAACAACCGTAGGCGCCGCCATATAAAAAAAAAAATATGGCGGCGCCCCGGTTGTATTCCGTTCTCGCCTCTGATCTCGCCTCAATGAGATTCGTGAAACTGTTGTTTTAATCTGCAATTGCTGTCATACTCTTTGTAGGGGGTTACGATAATTTTGGAAATAAAATAAATAAATAAATACATTGTAGGATTACCACAATTACTGTGTACCGTATATCGTCCTAGGATACACATTCCGCAATTCATCATTTCTGTCGTAATTGTGCGACTAAGGTATTGCATGAATTGAGCAGTACGCCACAAATGTGAAAACGCTGTATATCTTAAAAATGATTCAAACATCAATTTCTAAAATCGAACAGCTATTGGAAACTTAGTTCAATCTTTTGCCTGTGCCAGGACAAACTTTACAAAGAGTATCACAGTGTAACTGTAGCCATGAGTGTTTCACCCTACTCGTCGGACTTGTGCTTCTCAAACATTGTGTACCCCACGATAATCATCGTGGCGGTTGCCATCCCATAATCTCAAAGCGGAAGTACCACAGATGGCCGCGCCTTCAGTCGACAATCTGCTTGTCCGGCAAACGCAGTTTACCATCTATCTTCCTAGGTGTTATCAAAGATGGAGCGACTGGAGCGTCGTACCAAATGATCGTTCTTTGGGCGTTATCGGGTCCTTCCAAAACCACCACACATTTGTTTGCGAGCAAAACGCCCGCTGGAGACAGTATGGCACTGCCAAAGCACAGCATACTCGAATAACGCAGCATTTCACGTGTTCACCGTAAGCGAAAATTACTTTTCTACTGAATTTAAACAAATAATGAGGGGGAAAAACAAAATTATTAAGGAAAAACCACTTATGGAAAAAAAAACTACTGATTATGGGGGGAAAAGGCAGAGCTTACACAATTCCTAAATTACTTAATTTGCATCCCTGACAATTTAATGAATCAGTACCACATTGGAAAATTGAAAAATTTAATTAAAACACGGTTATACAGATATAAATTTATGGGTTTGTTGGTAAATATTGAAATTTAGGGTTTGTGGTTTATAAAGTTTAACGTTAAAACGTGCTTTCATGTTAAAATTATGGAAAATCTGGACAGTCTAAAGTTCTGTGTTGATAATTTTTGTGATTTTATAAGCCCAGGGCTACTGAGCGATATGCCTCAGTAAACCTTTTTATTGCTTGTAATATCATACAGCGTTTATGTTTTAAACTATGGAAAACTGTATAGAAGTATTTTTATTATAGTCACTTAACGCCAGTAGCGTAAATAAATATTTTTCTTGGGAGGGGGGAACCAAATTTTACGTCCACTTTACTCTCACTTTACGACGCTCTTTACAAGAAAATACACGACCACTTTATTTTTATCGTACGGTTATTTTTACGTAATGTACGGCTTCATGAAAAAAAAGTTTTGAAATAAATTTATAGCAAATAAATATAATTTTTCCAAGGATTTCTGCGCCCCTCTGATCATTTTCTTTTCTGTGGGGGGGGGGGGGACGGGGTAACTTGCGCCGTTAACTTGGTGTCACGCCACTGAGTTAGACTGTTTCTTCAAAAAGTCATATTGCGTTTTCGTAGCGCTGAAACAAAAGCACCGCCTGAAGAAGCAGGGTAGGCTTGTGTGTATAGCACACTCTCCTAGTTGGGACTCGGTAGACAGTGGGAGGCCGTTGGAAAGTCAGGGAGTGCAGCTCACACAGGACACGCGCAAAGAACAAAATCGGCTCCACAGAACTCGGCTCAACACCCTCACAGAACCAACCGTGCTCCAGTGCAGTTACAACCTCATTATAAAGGTATACCGATTTTGAATGGCATAGAGACTTTCAAGGTGTTTGGAAGACTTCATTTGGTTGCCTAGCAGACGAAAACCTTTGGAAAAACTTTCGGATGCGTAGCCTTATCCAGCATGAAGATCAAGTTATGCTAAAACTCGCTAGCCACATGTAGAAGAAACATGGGAGCCTACAGTGCAGTTAGTGAAAGCGTCGTTGTCATGCGAAGTCCGCATAATGGCCCAAACAGACAGTCGAATGCCCACAAAACTGCCCAAGTCAAGCCAAAAAACTAACGAAGTTGTAAAAAATAGAATTTAAAAATACTGTAAGCGTAAGAAGAGGAGAGTGACCGCTAAGGTGAAGTGGCGGCTGAACCTTGCGGTCAAGGTTTTATTTACATTTCCCACTGGTGGTGAGACAGGCAAACAGTAACTTCTATGGTACCCTGGTTTCGAAATTTGCAGTACCTTCCTAAAGCACCGAACAGAGCGAACAGAACGCACCACTGTTAGAGACAGTTTGGCTCCAAACTTGACGTCGCGCGTGCGCAGGGACGTTACGTCAGCCATTCAGTATACCTTCCTAAACTACAATACAGCTCAACAAGCTCAGCGGAGTATTCGATACGTCATACCATCACCGCGACCAGACCTGACTAATGGATTTGACCAGGATTGGCTAATAGATGTGACCAGGCGAGAACAACGCCAAATTGCGAACCATCTTAGGGAGGTGGTTTGCTGGGGGTGGAGGGTTGAGCATGCGCGAGCTAACCAGTTTTGCCGGAAATAGATTCATCGCTGACGATGTTGACGTCAATCAAGCCGCATCAACACGGATATTAGCAGGGAATGAGCCAAACTGTCACCAACATTGGTGCGTTTGGTTCGCTCTGTTTGGTCGTTTAGGAAGGTACCGATTGTAATAGAGAGCTTTCTGAGTAGTGCTAAGTATTCTTTGAATTGGTTTTCGTTAGGGAGCAGACGATTATGAACTAATGGGTGTTGGAACGCGACACACAAGAGTTTCAAGGTTGAGGCTGGTGAGAAATTGCGGAATTTGGAATGGAATTATAGTTCTCGAAATATTAGGTTTGTGGCCCTTTTTTTTTTTAATGTTGGACTAATGAGTTGTCGTCACGCAGTTTTTTTTTTATTTCCTTGATAATAAGCTGGAGTCAGTTCGGAATGTAGGGTTTGTGTTGAAATTAGGCACATTTGGCTTCTCTTGAAACATCTCCCTTCCAATGCTTACATTTTCTTAATCTGTATCTTGAGACATATTTGGGTTGCAGTACCTCTCCCCATGCGAAGCTAGACGCATTTTTAGTAAGTTCCAGTTAGGTCCGTTCACTTGGTTCTCGTCGGAAACGTTCACCAATGGCTGTGCTTGCTCGCCTTTCTCGAGGACATTCCCCTCACACAAAGCTTGCGTTGCGTGTTTGGATTGGAACTTGGAAATTATATTATATTATATTATATTATATTATATTATATTATATTATATTATATTATATTATATTAACATATTATATTATGCCCACTAATACATTATATTAGTGAGCATAACTAAGTTTCAGTGGAGATGGAGGGGGGGAGGGGGGAAAGAGGGGTAAACGCCCCTCTTTCCCCGCCCAAGAAACCGGCGTTTAGAGTAAAATTGTGTACATGTAAACTTATAAGGCCTTTACAAGAAAAATTCTGCGATTAGTCCTATTAATTTTATCAATGGCACTAAAATTCGGAAAATGAATTGTTACTCAGGGCTCCCAGGTACAAACAGCACCCTTCCCCCCCCCTCCATTTTAGCATTCCCTAGCTGAAGTTCTCATCACCATTTTGAATTCCAATTTCCTTCCTCCCCCCCACCCCAAACAAAATATTTACACTAACGTTTGTCTATGGGGGGGGGGGGGGGTAAGTTTAAAAAAAAGGGGGGGGGGAGCGGGCTGCTGATGTAGAAGGCGACCAGCTTATTATATAGCATTTTACGAATGCCCGAGACTCAAATTTAAGGTTTTTAATAAAACTTGTAACTGTTTTTGTTGAATACACATTGTAAAAGATCTGTGCGTGCTTCCAAAGGCCAAAAAAATAGTCGAATTGTGGCCATGCGTAGCATTATATGTTTGCGTCTTCAAAATCACAATACATGCTTTGAGAGTAACGAAAAATCACGGAAATTAATTAAACCTAAACTTCCACCAAAAAGTTCAAAGGTTTAAACAAAAGTCAACCGGTGGAGTACAGAATACTCTCTACCCCCCACCCCCCCCCCCCCCCCCCCCCCCCCCTCCCCGGCATTCCCCTGGAGAACTCCTTCCCCCTTCCCCCTCCCCTATCCGTTCCTTTCCCCTGCATGAATATTCCATCAGCTTCGGGGAGGAGGGGGTTGTTGGGGGGCACAGAGGCACACTGGCGACTCCAAGCCATGTGAGGCGCCACTAGTCTCTCGTGCCTTCCCTGATGAGAGCTCCCAGCAGGCCACGCGACGTCGCCCGAGGATGGCTCGTACTTAAAGGCCATGTGTCACGGGGGAGGAGGGGTCACGTGACCGGAATGACGTACTTGGCAAAGGGGTGTGAGCTCTAAACGTGTAATCAGGACTACACGAAAAACAGGGAGCGATTCTTACTGATTGTATGCCGTCTCTGTCCAGCGCAGTAATTCCGCATTTTCGCTCCCCCCCCCTTTAATTATCAGCCAGTTTGTTGAAATAAGAATGTGACCGTATCCTAGACTCGATACATCGTCAGATGGGTGAACCAACAGATTTACTGACTGAGCCATCATCCCACGACCATCGTGTATTTTTTATTTTTTATTCCATATAATGGGAATAGGAAGTTCGTAATTCGTCGCCATTACTAGCGCCAGTACCGACGGAGACTAAAACTAGGCGACGCTTGACCAAGGCCAACTGTGGTAGTAGCTGCGTTAGTGGAGCAAGGAACGGAGCTATCTCAGTTCGCCTTGTGCCTGTCGAGACATAGACAAAATGTGGTAAAAATTTTACTGTGAAAGTACATACATATGACTACTACGTTACATCAAGATAAATACAGTTTACCTAAAGTTTAGAAGACGTTTTGAGGGCGTTCAACTTAAAAATGAGTTTTACCTTTGCCAAAAACTAGTTGGATCGGAGATTTAGGAGCTGCAGCCGCCATCTTGCGAGCGTGTTACATTCGTGTGAGACGAACTGACGTCACACTTTCTTCGACTAAATACAGATGCAAACTTATTTACGTTGCCTTTTGGACTTATATGTCAGACTGCCTGAACGGGGAATCGAACCCAGGACCTTTGAAACCAAAGGCTAAGGTCCTACCGCTGAGCCAGACTGACACGGCCAAAAGGAAACGTCCATAGGCAGCATTTAACACGTGCATATATACATATAAACAAACACTATCCAATCGCCACTGGAGGGACGCTTATTTGCCACGCCATCCTCCAAGTGAAACGAATGGAACACTTAAACGTCCTGGGTTCGATTCCCCGCTCAGGCAGTCTGACATATAAGCCCAAAAGGCAACGTAAATAGGTTTGCATCTGTATTTAGTTATATCTTGTGAGCCTTTGGATTTCCCGTCTCTTTCTTCGACTTTTACGCGAAGGAAGTTGGTAGTATTCCTACTAGCAAGAATTCATAGGGTTGGGGAGGTGAATTTGTAACTCTAAAAAGTCACTATTGAAACGTGTTACATTCATTCCTATTAGTTCCATCCGAGTTTTCAGAGGGCGCCACGCGTTCCATCTGGTAATTTTTGCTCGTTTTTCAACACAAATCTAAAGTAAACTAAATTACAACTAAGCTAAACTAAATAATAATTAAATACAAGCTAGTTTCGTTTAGTGTAGTTTAATTTTAGGCTGAAAACTGAGTAGAAATTCCCACATAAAACTCGTGGCGCCCTCTATAAACTTAGACGGAAGTAATAAGAATGAATTTAAGGCGTTTCAGTTAAGTAGGGGGGGGCTCTCAGTCACAAATTCTCCTCCCCATCCCTATAAATTCTTGCTAATAGTTGTCAAGTTTGGCGCTCTAAAACGTCATGCATCGGCGTACCCAGGGACCTTGGAGCTGTTCTTTGTACTAGAAGAGGGAAATTTTGGAAATAGCGGTAAATGACGACAATGTTGTTGCAATGTTTAAGATTACTGTTGTACTTCGTTTTTTTATAGTTATTGCTATTTTATAACACATTTATGTGTTCATCTGTCGCCGCATTCCTTCAGTAGAAACTTGAAACTCATCACAAATGAATAACGGTGGCCAAGCAAGCAGCGTTCGACGAGCGAGAATGTCTTGTTGCTAAATGCGTCCTTACACCGAATTCTTCTCCTTTAATCTTTAAGTACAGTAAATCTTTTAGTAGACGTGGTGCTAATCCTTTAGCCTCTCCATTAGATTTAATGTGTGATGGGGGTTGGAAATCTTTAGCCTGTTTCTTCGTGTAGTTTTCCGACGTGAGCTTAGTCCTCAAGAGTCTTAGCCAACGATGCAGCAGTATGTGTTAGTTTGTACTTGGTGTCATGTTAAATTCTTACTTACTACCTACACTTCCTCAAGCGTTATATCCCATTACAGCGCCAGATATCCTTTGCTCTTGATGTCACCTTCCGAAGATTTTTTTTCTTTTTTTTTTCAGGGCTGCTGCTGGGCGTAGCAGCTTTTTTTTCGCATTTTTTCACATTCCTACACTTTTGATTTTTTTTTCACATTTTTCGCAGACCGCTTTTCATTTTTCACATTTTTTCACAATCCCACTTTTCATTTTTTTTAAACATTTTTCACAAACCGCTTTTCATTTTTTCACATTTTTGACATATCTGCTTTTCATTTTGTTCTCTTTTTTGTATCACCATTTCTTCCTTTTCATGTATCACACCAGTTTTGCGATTCTTTAATAAAAAAAAAAATCTTTTCCAGTGCCATTGTAATTTCTCTGTAAATTTCACTCGAGCGAATTTCACTCGAGTTCGGAGCGACTCCGCCCGTAAACCAACCAATTTTTTTTAATGTTCTAACCACAGACGTGCCTACGTAATTCCGGGCCCAAAATTAGGGCGGATAATTTGATTGTATTTACTTCGTCTGTGTGTTTTGCCTTTTTTTCACGCTAACACTCGTATTTTTCACATTTTTCACGTTTTTCACATTTTTTTTTTTTACCGCTGGACAATTTTCACTTTTTTCATATTTTTTCACAACGAAAGCATCCCTGTTTTTATGTTTTTTGTTTGTTTGTTTTGACGCCCGTAGCCTCAGTTAGCTGTGGCACTACACTACTTCTCAGTTTCTTTTGTACGATATCCAAACACCGAATTAAGACACATCCTAGTGTGTCGCCCGCCAAGATTCATGGATAACATTAACGTCCGTCCAATCTAAATAAAATGCATATGAGGAAGGCGACCACTTGACACTTGCATCGTTTACAGCTAATTAATATACAAAATTCCCACCACAAGGCCTTTTTTCTCTTGTGTAAATTAGTTAAGGATGCCAGGGGAGTATAAAATTCATACACAGACGTGTCCATGTTGTAACTATCGCTGCTGACTGTATTCCATCCCCTGTCACAAGGTCGTCCGGGAGTGAAGCTGTGGGTTTCGTTTCCTAGCTCCAGATCAGTTGATTCAACATCGCCAAAGTCGTTTTTACCAACGCACTGCAGATGGCACGAGTTGAGCACTTTTGGGTTGTTTTTTTTTTTTTAGGTAACTTTCCGATTTCAGTGTTTTGGAGGTGCAAAACTGTCCCCAGAAGCGTGCGTGTGGTTCGCTTACGGTCGTGGTGGTTTTCGAACGTACTATTTGTGTTGTTGGAAATGTGATAATGACAAGAATTGTAGAAAAGAAATGCAGGACAAGGTGTTGAGAACATGCGTTGAGCCGGATGGCGAGACACGATTTCTACCACAATTGGCCTTGGCTTGAAGAATCCATTTCCTTCCTGGTTTCGAAGGTCGTCCAACGCTATATTAGGCGAAGCCGCCGCGACCTGGACTAATCGTAGCAAGAGCGATGTTTTTAACGTGGGTAATTCCAGAAATTAGTTACGACTAGTTGTGCCAATGAGAGATGAACCATGGAGCGATGTTATCACGGATACTCCATCGAACCCTGCGGTGTTCCCTTTATGTCTCTTCTGATGATGCTGGCGTGTTCAAGACTTCATTTTGGGCCGGAACGGTTCGGAACTTCGATTCTTTTTTTTTTTTACAGCCTGATTAGCGTTGCGATGGTTTTTTTACTGTTGCGTGGGCTGAAATGTTTCTGCCGTGGTCAAGGCCACAGACAGGAATTTTTTTTTCTTTACCCAACCAACCTCGTCAAGTATTCTAGTGTTTTAAGAGAGCAATGTACAGAATACGTAGCTGGGCACCCTATACCTTTAACTACCGTAAATGGTGTATTAACAGCCCTGGCAAAGCTACGCTCCCCCCCCCCCCCGGCGAAAAAAATGTTTTTGGGTCAGAAAACGTGAAAATTACCTAGTCAGATCCTCCCCCCCCCCCCGGGGGGGGGGAGCTGAAAATACGTTATTACGAGTTTTTTCATTAAAGCATTTTAGATGGTATTTTTTTTCTGCTAGAAATTGATTAAATCTTTACACCTATAAGGAAATCAATATTTTGTCCCTTTAGATCGTGTTTTTTTCTGCGTCAAATTAACTAAAAGCTTCATACATAAAGCAAACTAAATTCCTGACAAGTGAGAATAAAGGGGTTGCGTTAATGCTAGGCCCGGATGACGTACGTGAATGATCGCATAAGCGCCGAATTTTTCTCGATGGATCTAGACCTAAACGCCCTCCCGGACAGAAACAAGATTAGAATTATAACTTTTTTACGGCCCACCCCCTTTTTGTTTTTATTTAATTAATTTTAAGAGCAGGTGGGCGTTTAATAGACGATTTACAGTAATTCTCGTTACCAAAATTTTTCCACCACAGCGGTCGATGTGAATGCTGCGGACTGGTTTGGGCCCTAGCGCTAGTGATCAGTAGTTTTCTGGTACTCGAGGAATGCTTATACGCTCTGCTGCTCTACCCAAAAATAGTTGTTCTAACTAAAAGGAAAATGTAAGCTGTAATAAAATTTCCGTAGGTGGATATTTATTTTTGTGTTGGTGGACAGTTATTTTTTGCCGTTTTTCTCACGTAGGTAAAAATTGCTGAAAATAATTCAAAGCAACAACGAATTAACAATCATGCAAAACCCCACAAGAGTAAAGGATCCCGTCAAGTTTTCGCCATCGAAAGTAGTGATATCAGAGCCAAAATGGCTGATTCCAAGTTTGTGGTCCGAACCCCAACATCACTCAAGTGTAACCCAACCTCCAAGATATCCCAATTTTGAACAAATGCTGTGCTAATGCGCTGTTTTAAAACGACGAAATGGCAGTTAAAAAAAAAAAGCCAGTTAAACAGTTTTTTTTTTTAAATTGGGAAAAAGTTGGTCAGTTTTAATTTGATTGATTCTTGGAAACGAACCAATCGTGTTAAAACTGACCAACTTTTTTCCAATTAAAAAAAAAATGTTTATCTTCGGGCAGTTTTAAAAGCTGCTTTTTAACACAAACTTAATTTTAAATGTTTCAGTGGAGTTTTGTAGTTCAATAGCAGACGGATTCTAACAAAAGAAAAAAAAATTATTTTAATTACTAGTTCTCAACGG
>JAHWFP010259411.1:0-21235 GCA_023313725.1 Lithobius niger | reverse complement strand
CCAGCCGTGAACAGTTCCAGTTCTTTTTGTATTAGTAATTAAGCAATGACAAGAACTAGTACTTGGACCTGCATGCTGGGTTTGGTGGTAAGACTGCATTTGTGTTCCGACGCGGTCGTAAAACTGAACGAACTGAATTTTTATTTTATTGAAAAAAAAAATCGTGTGCCGGGGAAATAGCACATTCGTCTAAATAAAATTTTGTTTTCTATGACTTGTAGCCTAGGTTATTTCTATCATGGAATTAGTGAAATTTCTACTTGATCTGTAACGGCGATTCACGTACAGTAAGACGCAACACGAGCCAACACTCGTGGTGCACCTTGCCGTTACACGACCTGATTGAGCGCCCTCCCAATTGCCGCCTAAACACGGTGATTGGAAGAACGCCAACAGCCAGGCAGCAGTACTTGTCCAACCAGAACCAGTTGGAACCGCACTGCATTGCTAGACCGTCATGCAACGTAAAGCTTTAGGAAATATCTATTGTTTTCCACTGGTATAAATACGGGTGCCAGGACAGCAGATAGCCAGTTGGTGTTGGGGAGACCTTGAAAGGTTGCTCAGCGCTCTCTTGACTCTGCTAGGGCTAAACCAAGCTACAACTGAGTTTAGTGCCTAATACGAATTACTCTATGCACAGCCCCCTAGCTGTGCAATAAGGGGTGAATTGGGTTAAAGATTATTCTTGAATTCAATCGTCCACTCCTGAGTAGTTACATATTTTGGGGACCTGCTGGGATTTACCTAAACCTTCGGGATAGGCAATTCTTGTTTTCCAAACCTTTGGGATGGAAAGAAACAAGAAAGATTTCAGTGGAAGATTTTGCAAATTTTTTCACTCGACCACGTTGATCAAATCAGCGAAAATATACTTAGCTGTAATTAATTCTGGAGGCCAAATCCTCTCAAATTGTACGGCCAAACTTGGGGGCAGTCTGTAGAGCTCAGCCTGAATTTTTTTTAGAACCAAAGCCTTTGAGTTATGAAAATAAAATACAACCCACTTTCTTTTCCGTAAGCCATTTTGTAGCAAAACAGTTGTAATTCGCAGTTCCCTTTTTAACAGTTTTCTGTCGTCGTGTGGTATTACCTCACCCTGACCATTTAGCAACAGACTGGGGCGTCAGATTAGGTAGGCGTCATGGTCCCGGCTGTCTTACACTACTCAGGAAGTATTAACAAGTGCTCACTGGTTGGGACAAATGGCATGTGATTGGAATCTCGTACAATCTACATGGTGTTAGAGCTGTCGCTTAACTATGCCCCAAGTAATTGTCTAGTGTTCAAGGGTTACAACCCAGAAATGACATGAAATTGGGGACTCTTATACGACTTGCATGGTTTTAGGGCTGTCTCGTATGTGTACCAAGTATTCCCAAGTTAGATCCTCACGAATGGCATGGGGTTGGCATCCCGTACAATCTGTATGGTTTTTAGGGCTGTCTCACACTACGCACCGAGTACTACAAGACATATTAATGGGTTGGAACCCATGAATGGCGTGGGATGGGGAACTCACCGTGAAGTATCTCTGGCTTCTTACAGAACCGGGTTCGATCCTGGCGAAGGGAAGCATATATGTGGGTTTTTTTTCTCAGTTGTTACCCGCCCTTGCATGAGGGTTTCCTCCGGGCACTCCGGTTTCCGATTGTGGCAAAAAACGACTCACACGATGGTGGTACCTTCCACTTAACATCTGCCGATTGGGCCTTCAAAAAGCTCTAAACTTAGTAGCCGCCACCTACTATTCTATTTTATAGAGCAGTGACACGACGTAGTATTATTGTATGTAACTCTATGCTGGAGCCTTAATGGGTTAGTTGCAAGGGGCACTGCAGAGAGAAACAGAAGGGCGTCGTACTGAAGCCGATGCTGTGAAGAGTGATTTCTTAGTCCTAAAACGCGCGATTTTTGTTGTTGGAGAAAACAACGTTATTTTAAGCCTAAGAAATCCGCTTTGTTCGTTGTTTTTCCCTCCATATTTATGTAGTGCACCTTGTAGGTATGCCCTCCAAAACCCACACTGGTGCCAATATGGCGGCAAATGTCACTGCTCTGTTATAACATCATCCTGGCCATCAGTAACATGCCAAATCCCTTCCCTCTCTCACTCTACAATATTGTACTTATTTCCTTCCTTTTCCTTCTTTCTAGTTTCTTACCATTTATAACGTCTCTGTTTCATAGCGGGGAAAGAGCTATTAATTGCAAACGGTTCCGGCAATTTCTTTCGCTCGTTGCCATGGCACCGCGCAGCAGCCCGTAACAAAACGCTTCTGAAATGAAACTCGTAAGCGCGTAGTTGTTGGCTAGTTGTGTTGTAGTAACAGGGCCGTATCGATACTACTTTTTCACAGTTCGTACCAACCAGGAAAACTCAGGGAATTTAAACTACGTTTGAATCTCAGAGAAAACTCTGGGAATTTTCCAATTTTGTACATAAAACCTGGTAAACTAGGGGGAAAAAAACAAAGCCACAATTTTAGGCCTAGTCATAAGTGCATTAATCATATTCCGTTAAGACATTGTGATAAAATAAAATCTATTCTTGTACTTCTGTTTTAACATCTAACAGCCTTTTTAACACAAAACTGGTAAAATGTGTGGAAAAACTTCCTTCCTGAAATTTTGGTAAGTAACCTGGAAATTAACCTCAATTACTACGGAAAACTTGGAACACTCTGGGATATTATTTCAGTATTTTGGTGGGAACGCTGTTTTTGCTGATCAAAATCGATCCGATTCGATAACCCGATTCGAAATGTACCGAGCATCTGTTTATTCTACCGTCGTCTGTTCACTGCCAGAAAATGTTTTTGTACGAGAATAGCAAATTTTGGAAATAGCGGAAAATTTCAACGACATTGAAGCAATGTTTACAATTACTGTCACACTTTGTTCTTTATCCGTGTTGTAATTTATACTACGTATAATTTGTTGTGTTTTGCCGCATTCATTTAGTAGAAATGGGAAACTAATCATGAATGAATAACCATTGACCAACAAATAGCGTTCGGCGAGCGAGAAGGTCTCGTTGCGTAAACGCGCCCTAATTCAATTCAGCTTCTATTTAGAGCAGTCCTTTTTACAGTGTGCTCGCAGCGCGACTGGTGGCAAAATCGGAGACTAAGCGGTTAACGCTTCAAATCTGTATGGTCTAGCCTTTATTGGTATTGCGAAACCATGGTAGCATGCAACGCTCGGTTGTAATGAAATAACTATGCCCATAATTAGGACTTCTGCTGGTCCTATGGTTTGTTAAGGAAAACGCATGACATTTATTGGATTCCCCTTGCAATACACTGCCTTGGGGTTGGCCTTCATGATATCCTACAACGGATTTAGTGTAAATAATGGGTCCAGTTAACATCGCTCTAACACAAATCGGGTCTGAAAATTGATGACGTCACCTTTAATAGTCCAACAAGCTGCCGCCAGAGGAGTGGCTTTCATCCAACATGGCGATCGTGGAAGTAGCCGATTTCATCCACTTCGGAATGAGTGTCGTCTGGAATTATTGGTTTCTCGCAGTTTTCCCGATTGTTGCTCGTAGAAAACTGGAATTGGAGTATGGTTGTTAAAAAGCAATGAAACAAAATGGACAAGATCCTTCGTCTTCTCCGTTGTCTGTTTTTGGACGAGCGAGCGCAGAGAGCGAAGTCGAATTCCCAGCTGATTTGGGGTTTTTGTCTGTGTGTGTTTGTTTATCAGTTTGAGACACGACGTCGTTGGAATTGGAGTTCAAATTATAGTTCTTTTCGTTCGAATGCACAACGTTAATCCGTTTTTTATTTGTGTGCTTTCACGTTTGTGAGTTCCATAAAGATACGAGTTCTAATGCGTTTTTCGTTCGGTTATTCAATTTCTGTGTAATAAATATTCAGTTTCGTCTGCTGCTATGAAATGCAAAATATAAATGTTCATGAACCCACGTTTGAGGTTTAAATTAAAAAAATTTACTCAAAAAATTAACACTCTGAACATCACACTTTGCTCACTGTTTTGCGTGTTTTTTTTCGGTGGGGCGGGGGAAAGAAGACAGAGGGGAATCTGGGCCATCCATAAGCTAGCTATGACACTGCTCCCAAAGAACAAACGATTGACGTTTGGAGAAGTAGGGCCGATACGATCATATTCTAGCGAAACCCGTAGTACAATTTCAGAAATACTAGTTTCGACGTCAGGAATTCTGGATTCACGACGTCACAAATACTGTTCGGTTGGAAAATCAGATGGGTCACCTACAAAATGGATTATTCTTGCAGGTGGCGAATTCCTGACCCCCGAGGGGTTTGACAAAAAAAAAAGAGTACGAGATATGTAAATCTGAAAATCTTCCAACGGATTTACGGATTTGCTGGGATTTAAAAATTTACAAAAGATTTAAGTAAGATTTCATGATTTACATGAGATTTTTCAAGATTTACACGGATTTATAGTAGGTTTAAAGATTTATAAATTTTGCGGATTTACACAGATCTAACAAATTTGAAAATTTACATGAAGATTTGCAGATTTATATTAAGATTTAAAGATTTACTAAAGATTTCAGTAAGATTTAATGATTTACATGAGATTTTTCAAGATTTACGCGGATTTATAGTAGATTTAAAGATTTGCATAAAATTTTGCGGATTTACACAGATCTAACAAATTTTCATGAAGATGTGCAGATTTATGTTGGGATTTAAAGATTTACTAAAGATTTCACTAAGATTTAGTGATTTACATGAGATTTTTCAAGATTTACACGGACTTACAGAAGATTTAAAGATTTACAAAAGATTTAAGTAAGATTTAAATGATTTACGCCAGATTTACGTGATTTACAAGATTTGTACTATATCTACAAGATTTGAATGATTTACGCAAGATTTACAGGTTTACAACGGATTTGTAAATCTAAATCTTGGGTGTACGAGATTTCTAATTTTGTCGAATCTCTCGCTGACACCCCACACTCCACACCCAAACCCTAACACCCCCACACGTAATTATGATATACATCTTGCGCCCTCCACCAATCATAAGCCTGTTAAAATGTATTTCCGGTATCTGTTACGTCACGCGAAGTAGCCAATCACCACTCAGAACGTAATGTGGATTTGTTCAGCCTACATAACTACGTCGTTATTCTTTGATGGCTCCGAGTTTGATGGCCTATAGAGCAGTGATACGACGTAGTATTATTGTGTATAACTCTATGCTGGAGTTTTAATGGGTTAGCTGCAAGGGGCACTGCAGAGAGAAACAGAAGGGCGTCACACTGAAGCCGATGCTGTGAAGTGTGATTTCTTAGACCTGAAAGGCGCGATTTTTGTTGTTGGATAAAAAAACGTTATTTTAAGCCTTAGAAATCCGCTCTTCCGTTGTTTTTCCCTCCAGTTTTATGTAGTGCATCTTGTAGTTATGCCCTCCAAAACCCATACTGGTGCCAATCTGGTGCCAATATGGCGGCAAATGTCTTTGCTCTATAGAGCAGCGTCATGTGACGTCATTTTGGCTATGAGACACTATTTGGAGGTAATGGCTACAAGGTGCACTAGATTAAAATGTAAGGAAAAACAACGGCACTTCTAGGCAAGAAAGTGCTTTGAGAGCAGATTTCAAGGCTTAAATGAACGTTGTTTTTCTCCAGCAACAAAAATCGCGCGTTATAGGCTTAAGAAATCCAGTCTAATAACATTAACTTCAATAAGACGATCTTCCTTTCTCCCTCCAGTGCTCCTTGCAGCTAACCCAGTTACTGGCTCCACCATAGAGTTATACACAATAATACTACGTCGTGTCACTGCCCTATTCACCGAATGACCGGTTGCAGTATCTAGCGCCGTCTACCATTATACAGTTCTATGTACCACTTGATTTCAACAAGCAAAGGAATGCGCAAAGAAATTTCTTTTACACAACAAACAAGGCATGTGCCCCCCTTAATTACTGAATGTAAAGTTGGTGTGTCCTCGTACACCAGGGAGCAAACGGTCACGGTTAACGATATCACTGTCACGAGATGGCGCCAATCTAGCGATTCAAAATCTGCGTTTCGAAACGGTCTATACGCAGAAAAAAGCGCCCGTGATGTCGTTAGGCCTAACTTTACCGCTTGCTTCCTGGTGCACGTGGGCGCACCAACTTTACGCTCAAGTATTAAAGGCGCCTTTTCAACTTTTCAACCCCTAGATGCAGTGCCGTAAATAATGGAACGCCGTTAAAAATGGAACAACCCTATTCGCAACAGCGCCGCAACTAAAACGAGATCACGTGACCTTCATCAGCCTATTGGATGACGGAGAATCTGGAACGTAGATGCTGTGTTTAGAATATATATATATATAGGCAACGCTATCGGAATGGTGATAAGGCGCCTTTAAGGAGGCACGTGGCTTACTTGTTGTGTAAAAAGAAGAAATTTATTTGTGTGTTCCTTCCCTGTTGAAAGTAAGGGCAAATGGCTATAGAGCAGCGTCACGTGACGTCATACTGCTACAAGAGAGATGCCTGCAAGGGGCACTAGATTGAAATGGTGGGTTAAACAACGGCACTTCCAGTCAAGGCAGTGCTTTTAGAGCGGATTTCATAGGCTTAAAAAACCGTTGTTTTCTCCAATCCCTTATGCTGCTTAGGTTATAATTGGAAAATAAAGATTCCACCTGCTTAAAAATGTTAGCAACTGCCAACAAATCGACAAAAATCGTGTGTTTTAGGCCTAAGGTATCCAGGCTATAATAGCATTGGCGTCAGTAAGACGCTCTTCTTTTCCCCCACCAGTGCACCTTGCAGCTAACCCAGTAACTGGCTCCACCATAGAGTTATATACAATAATACTACGTCGTGTCACTGCCCTATAGCGCAGTGACATTTGCCGCCATATTGGCACCAGTATGGGTTTTGGAGGGCATAACTACAAGGTGCACTACATAAAAATGGAGGGAAAAACAACGGAAGAGCGGAATTCTTAGGCTTAAAATAACGTTGTTTTCTCCAACAACAAAAATCGCGAGTTTTAGGTCTAAGAAATCACTCTTCACAGCATCGGCTTCAGTATGACGCCCTTCCGTTTCTCTCTGCAGTGCCCCTTGCAGCTAACCCATTAAGGCTCCAGCATAGAGCTACGTCGTGTCACTGCTCTATAGATGATGCAGCTTGGCATTTGGTGGCAATCCCGCTTTAACCCATCGCTGTATGAATATCGCATTGTTATCTACGTGTTGTTTCGTCATATTTTATGCAGAATCCGTGGAATTAATGCCATCACCCCGCAGATCGCTCTCCCTAACCTTTTTTTCTTTTTCTTTTTTTGATAATTTCAGGAATCATTTAAAATGAATGTCACTCTCGTTTGCCGACGTTACTGAGACAAAACACAGGCACAAGAGAACGGATAAAGACGTAGAATAAGTTAGTAAAGTACACAGAATTCTCGACGGTTACCATGCAACCAAGACGTAAACAGACCCTTGCACCGCTGCGTCTAGACTGTAAAAACATATTTATAAAAAAAAGACCGGAAATCCACTAGGGGGGTACAGCCTCTCTCGTGTTTCCGTGAAGAAACATGAATGAATGATTTAAAATTATTTAAAATAAAAAAATATAATAAAATATTTACCCTTTCATTCAATAAAGGTGGAACGTATGAATTTGTTAATAGTCCGTGTGCGCCATCACGTTTTGAGTTTTTTGTGTTTTTGTTTGTTGATGTATGTTTCGCATCAAGAGCATTGATAAAAAGTCGAAGAGGTTTAGGAGAGGCTATCTAGAGGAAACACCTATAAAACCTTGTCGTTGAGGGACAAGGCCAACTGAGATTGAAATTACGTTCCTCGCTTCCGTCTCATTTTTCGTGTAGCCAATCGCAGCTAGAGGTCACTTGGAATCTAGGCCGATATATGGCAAACTGGGTTTACCGGATATGGCAGATTCACAATTTAAGGTGCTGCCCATCAGTGATACTTCCGCTTTGAGATTATGGGATGGCAACCGTCATGACGGCTAAACATGGTTGGCAAATTCAGTTGCAGTAACTCAGTAATGTTGGAGAGGGCATTGAAGATGAAGATAAGGGCATTCAGAACTGAGCTGAATTGTTTCAAAGTGGACAACAACAATCACTGCTGAGCACGAGGCTGATCATTGCTATCTTGCAAAGTAGTCGTCAACAACTACTCGGAAGTGACTGAGGAATTCTTGCGAGTACGGTGTAAAATACTGTTATTGTTAATATAGCCAAGCTGTCTGTAACTGTATGTAACTGGATCACTGAATAGGTTAAGTTGTAGGTTGTAGGTATTTAGCGTCGAGCGTATGACTTATGGTCTCTAGGCTCGTGTAGTGAATTAAAAGTAAAAAAAAAAAAAAAGTCAACAATCAAACCTCTGTAAGTGAAAACAAACCATGAGCCACTGTTAGGCCGCCCTAGGCTGCCGATTTACTTCTTTCCTCTCCCAGAAAAGAAAAATGCCAAAGCAGCCGTGCTAAAGGTTTCAACTTTGTTCTACGAAAGCTTATTTATTGACTTCCCACAGAAAAATGGTTTTATGCGAAGATGGTTCAGCGCGCACATTCTTTAAACGGTGCATCCAACTATCGTCCAAACCGTTGATTGTTCATGGGTAAAATGAAATTGGCAGCTGGAAACGATGCTATCGCTTATTTAATTCGCAGATGAAGACTTTGAGAGCTGAGCTCCGGGCAAACGGGAAAACGCGAAAACGGGTCCGGGCTGCGTTGTGCCCGGGAACGATGCTTGAGCATGCCAATTTTGAAAACGGTGCGTCCAGTGATTTGATCCATGGGATACGCTGATTGAGTGAGCGAAGCGAATAGTCTTAGCCAGTGTACGCGAAAATGGGAGTGGGGAGTTGGGAGTGGGAGTGGCCAAGAAACTTCCAGAAACATTAGGAATATTGGAAATGGCGCATCTAACACCAGCCGTGCGTAGCACGGGCTTCCTCTAGTTTTTTAATATGACTTGAGTTTCTACTCCAACAATTTTTTAATTTTTTATCAAGCGTAAATAAAAAATTAAAAAATTGTTGGAGTAGAAACTCAAGTCACATTAAAAAACTAGAGGAAGCCCGTGCTACGCACGGCTGGTGTTAGATGCACCATTTCCAATATTCCTGATGTTTCTGGAAGTTTCGGGTCTGCATTCGACTCTTTATCAAGCGTAAATAAAGAGTCGCATGCAGACCCGAAACGTTGCGAAATATTGTAAACATGTTCCACCTTGCAGACTTTTTATTCATTCAAATCACATTTCGGTGCTTTTATCCTTCATTTCCAAACCGTAAATTTTACAGTTTAACTATTTGAGGCAACGTTTTTATTGTTTCGGTACACTAACGATATTTTTTGTGTTTTCTTTAAATGCGTTAAAGTTTAGCTTTTTAGTCTTCTGTGCAGCCCAAACGGCTGAGAAGACTACAGCAACGACTTTGCCCGTTCGTTCGTTGCCTTTTTCAACTCCAGAACGGTACCATCAGATAGAGACAAACGGTTTTCACCATTAGATTCAGCGGCGAAAAATTAGTAAAAAAAAAACAGACGGCAAATCAAAATCTGGAGAACTAAGCCAAAAAGCACATGCGATAAAAAACAATGTCTAATATTTCGGTACCAGCGGATGCAAAAAAAAAAAACGGCGATACCTTCATCAGAGACTTAAAAATAAAAAAAAAACAATAAAAAGACCCTACACTGCTATTAGTGTGTCACGCAACGTGGTACAGAGTTTGCACTGCAGCTGCGTTTTCTCTTTTTTTCTCTCTCTCTCTGGTGAAGGTATCGCCGTTTTTATGTTTCCCCTAATGCCGAAATATCAGACATTGTTTTTTTATCACATGTGCTTTTGGCTTAATTCTGCATATACGTATACTTCACAGTCCCTTCCTGGCAAATCAAAACACCGTTGCTTCCTTATAGCTAATCAGGGAAGTTGGACTGTGTTGGGTCTGTCAACTTACTGCACGCGTCACGGCTTTAGGGCGCGTTTATGCAACGAGAACTTCTCGCTCGCCGAACGCTGTTTGCTAGTCAACTGTTGTTTATTTACGATTAGTTTCCAGTTTCTGCTAAATGAATGCTGTAATACGTAACAAATTAAACAAATTAAATGTATTATTTTAAACATTGCGATAAAACAACATTGTTGTCATTTCACGCTGTTTCCAAAATTTGTTATTCTCGCACAAACTATAGCTTCTCGCGGTGATCAGACGACAGTAGAATAAATAGCTGGTCGCAGCGAGAATTCGAAATCCAACATGGCGTGCACTTCGGGGTTATCGAATCGAAAACAAACCATCGAATGCCGGCATTCAAAAATCAGTCAGCTGTCTTTCATTGCAGTAGAAATTGTTTTCTTGTTGTCCTTTATCGACACTGTCATGCCGTACACATCGTGTATCATGTCGCGAGGCACGAGGAGAATATCTGCGTCCGCGTTGTTGCCGTGATTACTGCGTATAGACAACGCAAAAGCCGTTTGCCCCGGTAAAGGCGAGAAGCAAGCAGCCAGCAGATTTAGTGTTAGGGCGCGTTTACGCGACAAACTCACCTTTGCATTTTCGCAGGTAGAAATGAATCGCGATGGCAAATGGTGTCGTTGCCACGGTAACAACGCCACGTGGATTAGCTAAATTACACTTCGTTTGAATAAATGCTTTCAGTCTCGTAATCCGTGACAAAAACATAAAGAATTCTTCCTGGCGGAATAATTTTCTAAATAGCTTCTGAACTCACATTATTACCTGCTTTCGTTGCGAGCCGGCAAAGCTAAAACCGCCGCCATGTTGGAATTTCGGATGATTTGTAGTGTCTAGGTGCGAGAATCCAAATGCGAGTCGTTGCGTAAACGCGCCCTTAACCAACTAAAAGTTAGCGAGTAAGAAAATTGTCATTGCGTAAACCGGCCCTTAGCAGCGGTATTTCTGTCATAAATTAAACACGGACGAGAATCCGCGAGATTACCCAGGATGCCACAGTTGGTGACGTCATTGCTTCGAAACAACGGCCTATTTATACGATGCGTGCTTGTGACGGTGCTGTTCGTCTGCTGACACGGTATAACTAACGTAGCGTAATTTCAGTCGCATTATCGATTAGATCTATGTAGTGTTTTTTTTTTTTAGGGGGCTTAATGCACTCTTAGAATAATTTAAACATTTGGAGGAGTTTGGCATAGGTTTGTTCGTTAGTCCGGCTTTGAGCCGATTCATCCAAGTTGCCTAGTAAATTCAACCCCCAATGTGATAAAAGAAACAGCAAATATGGCCGCTATACCTTGCAGATGCATCTCGCAAAAATCTCGCAGTTTCTCACGCTGCTTCGTAGTATTGAGTGGACCAATCCCGCCTAAGGAGTATACTATAATGCAAAGGTCTCTGCTTCAAAGGTTTCTTCTGTCTGGTCGATGCTTAACTTTGGTATTAATTATAAATGCATTCTCTTACTCAACAGCAACAGGCTAACAAAACAAGGCAATAGGCCTAAAAGGCAACAGGTTCGGTAAATTTCTTACTTAAGTTGGGTGGTCTTTGGATCGAAAAGTTTTTAAGATTCTGGCTACGGGGATTAGAAACGCATTTTGGGCGAGTGCCAATGATCCATGTTGTCAGGACACGACGGTGGGGCCGGGGGATTTGCAACAGCCGTTCCTATTGGTCAGTTGCGAGAGGGAGTGGAGCTAGGAGGTGCTTCATTGGTCAGTTGGGTCGTCAGACTTAAAACGACCGCAGGGAAGAACGCGAGTGGAAAAGAGGGTAGAATTAAGTTTATGGATGCATCTTGTAGCGGTTGGCGGTCATTTTTTTTTTGTCTGTTTTGAAATTACAGGGCCTTAAGTCGTTTTCCCGACGGTGTTAGCGTAATGTTGTTTAAGCCAATTCGGTTGTCGATAACAGGTAACTATTATTGAAGGTGAGGTTTTCGTCCATTTTTTTTAGCGGTTAAAACTAGCCCACGATTGTAATGTTGTTTCTAACACTTTTATTTCAGTTCTTTGTATGGCTCGAAATTTTCAGATGCCTAAATAAATAGTGTAATTACGGGACTGAGGTAGTCGAGCTCACGTGTGTGTTGCACTAGTGTGTGTCTTAATTTAGTAGATATCAACAAATATTCGCAGTCAGTCGCCATACTTAAATATAGAATATAATTTGTTATAATCTAAACTTTAAATAAACGTAAACGTGAAGACAAACTAACTTTCGACGCAGTTCATGTGAAGAATTTCCGTATTTTAGGATGAATTCTTTCTGATTAATTTCCCGTAATCGATTAAAATGGTGAACGATATCTAGCTAATGATGTCAGATATGACCTTTGAAATTCTATACCCCAAAAAACTATGAGCAAGTTTATTGTATTTCGAAGAAGTTAAATTCCACTGTATACATTGTATTATTATTATTCATTAATTTCTTGATGGGTACTGTAATACTAAAGTTATTAAATGAATAAATAAATACAAATAAAAATTGTGTCGCGATGCTGACTACTTCGTTAACCCTCTCATCTCATGATTGATAATTAATTGTTTATCATTCGTTAAAAACTTACTCAACTACAAGATAACCAGTGCTTAGACGGTACTCTGATTATGTCAACGGAAGGACGAGCTATAATCTACATGCAGCTAATAACTGTCAAAATTATTATACATACTAATTAAAACGCTACTACACTTGAGGGAATTTGGTGCAGGCACCTGATTGCGGTTACAAACCAATCATGTTCCCTACATTAATACTGCCGTGTTCGCTTTTGATGCTGGTGCGGTGCTTGTGATCTAGGCGTGATGCGGCGTTTGTGATTAGTCTAGTAAATATTTATACATGTATCCTATCTGGTCTTTTAAAAGCTTAGGGTAAAGATCTTTTGCTTTAGCATCGTGCACAGACGTCTGAGAGGGCAGGGGAAACTTTGAGTAAAAGGGCACTCCTAAGCTTTTTTTTTTCTGGGGACTTTTTTTTGCTCTTCACACTATATTTTACCCTTTTTTAAAGTTTTTTTTAGCGCATGTCACTGTCTTTTTTACCCTTCTTGCCTCTTTCCTGCCCTTCTTTTAGCCCTTTTTAGGCCTCTAAGCTGTTTCTCTGGCAAAATAGGGCATACTTTTTACTCCCCCGCCCCCCCCCCCCTCCGGCCCCCCTCTGCGCAACGCAACTCGGCCCTGTTCTGCGGAAAGGGTGTAACTCGAGTTACACCCTTTTCGAATAACAGTGCTCAAATTGCTCCCTCTGTCGACAATTATTGGCAAAAAAATTTTCAAGATCGTATCTCCAGCCAATCGGAGGTTAGCAGTCGGCAAAAAAGATGCAACTTGCTTAGGTCTGCAGATTTGTCACGCAAAAAGGCTGCTACTTCCTGAAGACCACGGCACTTGCCCCTTTTTTGCGTAACAATCTGTTATCACCAATGGTCGTAACTACAGTTGCATCCTTTTTTTGTAACAACATTAAGATTATAAAGACTTAATAAAGTTGTTAAAAAGCAGTTTTTTTACTATTGCACATTTAAAGAATGTTTTAAATGCTATGATTTGAAGGGAACATTTCAACCTGTAAACAGTGTATAGAATAACGGATTCAGTACTTCAAAAAAACCTTAGAAATCGATTTGACAGCGATTTGAGCAGACTCAAACTTTAAACGTTATTTCCTGAGAACAGCAGTTTTTGAGTTACACCCATTCTGCAGAACAGGGCCGAACTGTTTTGCTTTGTACGCTTTATTACGGCGTTATCAGTTAGACTGTCGACAAAATGGAGCAGAACGATTGCAAACAACTCGTGTTACATTGGAAACAGCGTTGTGGCTCATCTTGTTTCTTTGTTCATTTGCTTTCGTAGCGCGTCGCTGGATGGCGTTGACGGCGGTTGCGACGAGCGGTTTTCCTACTTTGGTACTCCGCTTGGGGCCGATGCCCTTTGGGGCCGATGCTCGTTTCGCGCCTCGTAAACTACTGGTGAGCAAAATAGGTAAGCAGCTCACACCAACTGTGCATTTTGTCACCTTGATAATTCCTCAACAACACGTCCGATTTAAAATTTTCTTTCTTAAAACCACCTCGGGTGGGGGGGGGGGACGCTATCATTGTACAAAATCTGGTGTTAACTGATGCAGTGGTTATTTCGTGATGAGGTTCAGAGGCGTTAACTCGGGGTTTGTACTGAGGGTGTAACACTAGCCATTTAGCCGAATTGCGTGGAGGGGGAAACCAATAACATTTAGGGGGCCTGGGGGAGCGCTTGTGAGCTTCTCGCTGTTAGCTCTCTCAGTGTGGGTCCTGCTGACGCAGTTTTGCTATTTTCTGTCATTTTCCGGCCCTGTAAAAACAGTTTTCCTGCCTGCATTATACGTTTAAAAATATTTGTAATGTAAATCTTTCAGTTTTTTTCATACTGGTACTTATTTTTATAAATAAAATACCTCTTCAGGATAGGCAAGGTTGTTTCAGATATGCAGCAAGTGACTTGGCCAATTTGCCGAATAAGCCTTCCAAATCTTATAGAGCCTCACCCCCCCACTAGTTACGCCAATGATGAGGTTACAATGGTTGCAGAAGAGTGGACTCATAAACGAAGCTCCGCTCCGAAAACCTAACACACAAACTTAACATCGCAAATGTTTTGGTGTTTTTTAACGTCCATTTAGAACTTTAACTCGGACTGTACAAGGATTTAAATCAACAAAATGCCTCAAACTATACCCTTCTAACGCTGCTCACCAGCGTTTCCCCGACCTGTATCAAATATTCAGTATTTTCCAACCATACTGTAAACTTTACTTTGGGCGCAGTCCGAGTTTGAGGAATTATTTGCTTTCAAACTCCACGAGTCCTAAGGCCATCGTATTTCCGGTTTTCGATGCTCACACACGATAAATACACTTTTTCCTCGATTTGGTGGATTCTGTCTGTAAATCCCAAATACCTCGTCGTAGTAGTAGACAAGTCTAGATGCAACGTGAGCTCTAAAAAACATCACAAATTGAAGTTGCTAAATCCCTGCACAAGGTACGCGTCAAGCCTATAAAATGGCGTCGTAGCGGTCGTTGGGGGTGAATGGTGACAGAACTCAGCACAACGATTCGAAATAACCTCTTCCTCGTCTGGTCGGTACCTGGAAGAAAGACCCTGGTAAAAGTTCCTACCAGACCTGCCATCAGTGAGGATAGGGTGAGAGAATACCTAGCTTCTTCAGCGGCTATGTGGATCTATTCAGGTTAAGTAGACCTAGCTTCTTCAGCGGCTATGGGATCTATGCAGGTTAAGTAGACTAAACCTGGAAATTATGGAAATCTTAGAACGAATGAAAATATAGCGTATCGGGGAGATTTGAGGGAAAACAAAACTTAGGGGTGTGGTTTTACCAGTAATCTAAAACGTGAACTTCACTGCAATAACATTGTCAGGACCGCTCGACAGAGAATGGCAGTAATTAAAGGATGTTTGTTCGCTGTATTTGTGAGGCCTATACGGGCATACGCAAGTACGGTCTGGTCTCCACATTTAGTAAAGAATATAAGCCATACTGAGTCTGTTCAGAGAAATTTTATGAAGTATTTGCCAGGACAGAACGCTTGAAAATTTTAAATATTGATTCACTTGAAATGAGGAGACTAAGGGCGCGTTTACGCAGCAACTCGCCTTTGCATTCTCGCAGCTAGAACTCAATCGCGATGGCAAACGTGACATTGCCATGGTAACAACGCTAAATGGATTATCTAAATCCGACATCGTTTGAGTAAATACTTGCTGTCTTATAATCCGTGCCAATAATACAAAGAATTCCTCATGACGAAACAATTTTCCCAAACGCTTCTGAACTCACGTTATTTGCTGTTTTCGTTGCGAGGCGGCAGACATAAAACCGCCGCCATGTTGGAATTTGAGGTGATTTCTAGCTTCTAGCTGCGAGAATGCAAAAGCGAGTGGTTGCGTAAACGTGCCCTTACGCAGGAACTAAGCCAATTTTACAAGGACTGACCGGTTTGGGGAGAAACCGTTTCTTTTTATTAAGGGAAGGAAATCGGACAAGGGGTCATATCCTGAAATTAATGGTGAAGGTGGGATTGTCGTAGGTTTTTTTTTTCTCATCGCGTCGTGGGTCCCTGGCATGTTCTTCCTACTGATGTTGTCACGGCACCAACGCTTGCTACATTTAAAACAGGTTAAATAATGTTGGTCTGACCAGATATGTTAAGTTTGCATAGTTTTAAAAACAATGGTATCAACCTTCTATTATTTATTGTAAATAATTAAGTGTTCCTTCCCCGTCCTTTTGCGCTATGATCGCAAAAATGATTTTTATTATACACGTGTAAATAGTGTAAACAATTGAAAACATGGTTGTCTCTTTGTACGGCCTACGAAATTTTCTTTTTGGCTGTGTCAGCATGGTTGACCTTTGATTTCAAAAATTGATGGTTCAATTCCGAGGACAAACCGTCTGACATTTAAATCCAAAAGGGACTGGAAATAGGTTTGCATCCGTATATATTCAATTAGAACAGCCAGCACGGGTGGTGTTGGATGCATCGTTTGCAACAGTGGTAAAGTTTGATCCCTCATCTGTTATGTCTGTGCTTCACTCAACTAAGTTTCTTCAATCGCATTTTTGCGCACACTGGCTAAGAAACACTGATTTTCGTTTGCTTCGCTCACTCAGTCAGCACATTCCCTTTGGCTAGTGTAAAATGTACACAATGAAGCTGAAAATGTTTTTTTTTTTTTAATAAACAAACTGTGATGATTTCCTGAAAAGATTGTGATTTATTTCAGTGCATTTTTGCTCACACTGGCTAAGAAACACTGATTTTCGTTCGCTTCACTCACTCGATCAGCGCATCCCCCTTCAGTCGCTCCTCCCGAGGTGCGGTTGAATGTTTTTCGTGCACCTAAATTGTTCTATCGCAGTGGCCGTTGCAGTGGCCAGCTGGTCGAGTTAAGGGTTTTATTGGCGGAGCGCAGCGAGCGTCGCGTATCCTATCACGGACACGAAATTGCAAAACGTTGGTTGGTTGGTTGGTTTCTTGGTTGATTGCACTTTTGTAGTCTGGGTGGAGCCCAAACGATGGGGTAGGATTGGAATGAAATTTGGTACATGGCTCGAAACCCTAAATAGTATTGCTGAGCTAGAATTTGCCGTAAATCGATCAAAACTAGCCATGGAACCACCACGAGGCTTGATATTTCAATCCACTCCGCCTGTAAGCCTGTTTCCTAGTATATATAGATACCGACAGAGTTAGTTCGGCATCTCACATCATAGAAGGCAGTTTTATATGACGTAAAACTCGTCTAGGTAGAATAACACCAAATTCAAATCGCCTACCAGTTTCTGAGCTGATAGGTACGTCGTTTTTAAGGAAAGAAAACCGGATGTCTACGGAAGGTTTCTCCGTACGCTCTCATCCTGTAGATAAGCCTAAAAGAGACTAGGGTAGGAGTATGTACCTTTAACGAAAACACATCTCTTAAACAGACCGTGTCTAACATGCAAGACGTTGAACCGTACCGTTGTTGACGCTCTGCTATCTTCCAATGTCTTAACGTATTAAATGTCCCAGTTGAGACGACATCCAGTCGCTCTACCGTTTTTCCCAAAGGGCAGACCCTTCTCCTCTGCCAAGAAGAGAAGAGCGACTCTCCTCCCTAAGAGGCTTCCCGTGTTCCTCCGCTATCTCCTTCGAACACGAGAGGTCGGGGACTTTATCGTCCTCTGCCGGGGCCTCGATCAATCTCTCCTGGCCGCGGCTTCCCCGAGGGGCAGCGACACACATCCGCCCAC
The DNA here is from genome assembly GCA_023313725.1 of Lithobius niger. Taxonomy (NCBI): domain Eukaryota; kingdom Metazoa; phylum Arthropoda; class Chilopoda; order Lithobiomorpha; family Lithobiidae; genus Lithobius; species Lithobius niger. The sequence goes on along the minus strand of JAHWFP010259411.1, from coordinate 3,438 downwards.
GCCTGCCCCCAGGCCCCCCACTGGTCAATAGGGAACCATGCGTTGCTATGGTGACCGACGAAGGCTAACCCTTTTCCCATCTATCTACAAAAGAGGAAATTTTGGACAGGTTTTTGAAGATGATCGAGTTATAGTTGCGCTCTGAGATTGAATTAAAAGGAAATAGAAGTTTTGCACAAACTGAGCAAAAAAAATAAGTCGGGGGGCCGTCTTTTTCAGGATAAGCATTCATAATTTGTTGGAGACAAGTAGGTGGGAGTTAGTCGGGGTTTAGCTGTGATATCGCCGCTGTAAATAGCATTAGGAATGTTGAACTCGGCCGTACGGATACGACGTCACCAACCATCGATGGCTAATGCTTTTAATTCCTGAAATCAGACCTCGATGCTCGGACTTAATAGTAAGCCGTCAAACGGAAAACGTCGAAGGGAATTACCTCGTTGATGACGGAGCACTAGGCTCGAGGAAGATCATCGGGTCCTTGCATTTCTCGTGTCTCTGGTACCTGCAAGGTGAACTTTGGTGTTTGATTATAGGGTATCGCCTTACAGACGAGAATTTGTAAAACGAAACCTCGTCTAGGCCTATTGAATAACGTTATATGCATGCTCACAACAGAAAAAAAATAGCAGATCGTCCTTAAGGGCACGTTTATGCAACCACTCGCTTTTGCATTCTCGCAGCTAGAAGCTGGAAATCTCCTCAAATTCCAACATGGCGGCGGTTTTATGTCTGCCGCCTCGTAACGAAAACAGCAAATAACGTGAGTTCAGAAGTGTTTGGGAAAATTGTTTCGTCCTGAGGAATTCTTTACATTATTGGCATGGATTATAAGAATGCAAGTATTTACTCAAACGATGTCGGATTTAGCTAATCCATTTATCGTTGTTACCATGGCAATGGCACCTTTGCCATCGCGATTGAGTTCTAGCTGCCAGACTGCAAAGGCGAGTCGTTGCATAAACGCGCCCTAATACCCCCACCTTGGCGTAGTTCTGTCTTCTTCCTTTTGCCTTCGATTAAATTCTCCATACCTCAACTTTAAAATACCTAATAATGTAAACAGGACGAAAAGCCAAATCGGCTCTATTAGTGAACAATAAATATAGATGCGAACCTATATCCATTGCTTTTTGGACTTAAATGTCAGACAGTCTGAACGTCATTTTCAAACGTGTGTGGGTAAGCTCGAACTCGCTGTGCGAGCTTAGCAGGCGATATTCCATGGATACTGAGTCATTCTCTTAATGTCCTGATTCTTAAAATGGCTGAAAACCTCTCTTGATCTTACAAATATTTCCGAAAAATTTCCAAAAAACCCCACGAAGCCAATAAGGCTCCTGTATATCAATGGCGTGCCGACATTTTGAAATGGTATACAAATCTGGATCGCGCTGAAAATAATAATGAATTTCATGGATCATCGTAAAAAAAGAAATTTTTTTTTTGTCGGTTATTCGTAACTTTTTCGATGTTGGTGAGCGACATGACTCTCTTCACGTTTCCTACAAAAGCTGATAGTTAGAAAGAAAGCAAATTTTTTTAGCTTTTGGTGTATTCGTAAATACTTTTAATACTTTTAATATGATACATATTCGTCCGCTGTTTGATCTCGCCACGAGTGTGACTAGTTTTATGTCATTCACGTAGTTTTCTCAGCAAAACAGGTTCAAGAAGTTAAAAAGAAAATATGTTCTTGTGGAAAATTTATGCGTGAATTAATTTTTTTATTAGCCTATAAATATAATGATTAAAAAAGTTCTGCTGTGTGTGTCGACATTATTTAAATACACGAAACTGCAATACAAAAGTTAGTTTTTAATAGACAAAATTATCTTTTAGGAAAATTGATTTTTTTTAAAGTATTCAAAGGGTGATTTTCAGACTGGGAATTAGGCCTACTACAAAACTGGAGTAAAACAACCCTTAGCTGTGTTGTGAAGTCTTTCGTAACACTGCAGTTCTTCCCCTCTCACTACCACGCCGTTGGTTAACAAATGATTAACTGAGTTACCTGGCTAGTCCTTGCGTTAGTTAGTTAGTTAGTTAGTTAGTCTTGAATAATATTCTGTGCGACTATTAGCTCTGTAAATTAACTCTTCATAGGCCCTAGTTGTTTAATTTCCTTTGAGCCTTAACTCAGCCGAAGCAATTTAATACTCGTGTGACTGAACCAGCTCAATTTTGAACATTACCAGACTTTTTAGAGAACAAGAAATATCTGGTAAAGGGAGGTTCCGACCCGGGATTCGATCCGGGCACCCTCCAATCATCGTACGGGGGACGAAAGATTGTCCAGAATTGGCCAGAATAGTTTCCATAGCCGCTGAAGGAGCATGGTAGCCTCTCACGCTGCCCTGGCGGGCAGCCCTGACGGGGACTTTGCCAAGGTCCCCTTTACAGGGTTGCGACCAGGTCCGCAAACCTCCAGCAACCAGACTGAGCACTCTCACTGCTCAGCCACGATGACCAAAGTTGGATTACTGTACAAGCTAGCACGAAAGTCTCTTTCGGCAACACCGTAATTAACATCGTCGGTTTTCCTGGTTTTAGGAATTTCAGTTAAGGTCGTCTTGCAGGAATTATGCTGTGGTTAAAACTTGGAATACAATCTACAGATAGTCGGTGCATTTCGGAATTTACAAATTTCATAAACAGCAATCATCAAAATAGCTTTGATTTCTGCCTCCTTCGTTTGAATTCCGGTTGGTTGTAGCTGCACACGCCGTGACCGGAAGCAGGAGCGCATAAAATGTATACACGTCCTGCTGCCCCTGCCCCCATACCGGAAGTTATCGGTGCCTACCGAGCAGAAGAATTTCCGCTGTCCACAACTTCGCTCGACTGCCAGTGCTAGCTGGCCGCGAGTCATCAGTCCAGCTTCTTTCTCTCCTTGTATGTTTATGATACAGTTAGAGTGTCCGCGGCCCATCTTGACTTCGCCCTAGAACGAATACAATTAATCGATTGTATGTTTTCGGTAGCAGAGCACCTTGTTGATATCCTAGATGGTTACAGAAACAATGGCGGCCGTCGATTAAAGCCAGGAAGATGTAGCCACTCGTAAAATACCTGCAGGACTCAAGATACGCTGCGCGCACAATAGCCCCCAAACTTTGTTCGATTCGACTGGAATAAGGCTCAATAATTAGAGTTCTTTTAGTGTTTCCATTCTCATAATTAGTGCTTCATGACATGCCGTGAAAATGCTATTTTAGTTTTGGGGGAGAGCCAATTGTTTGCGAGCTACCTTGCACCTCCACTCAGTCCGATTCGAATGAAATCAGTCCCAATATTTAGTGCTTAATTAGTGCTCATTAGCCCTTCAGATCATGCAGAGAAAATGTTATATTAGTTGTGGGGGCAACTGTATGCTAGCCCCCAACTTACTCCAAATGAAATGTAACTTGCTCCAGTATTTAGTGCTTCATTAAACCA
>JAHWFP010259410.1:0-14709 GCA_023313725.1 Lithobius niger | reverse complement strand
GCCGCGGACACGATAGTAACGGTAATTTGAAGGAACACCCATTTCAGCTGCAGTACCGAGTTGCAAATAAAGGCAAGCTGCACCACAACCTCTACGTGTAGGGGCAAGGTACACTAACCTACTTCTAACAAGGCAAGGGCCATCAGAGAATGTTAGTTGTGGATACATACAAGCTGAACCATGACAAACGCAGGTAAGCGAGGGTTGAATCTCTGCTCACTATTTAACATTGTTTCTTATTACACGTTGGTGCTGCATCGTGAATAGAACAGGCTAGGTTTGTCAAGATAACTATCTGTATAATTTCCGAACGCTTGACAAGTGTTAAAGAGTTTTTAAAATGCAGCCAACGGGCAGCGCCAATACAGTACCACACGTTTAAGGTTCAGCAATTTGTCTACATTTAATTTAACCGTCAAGTGAATTTTAATTTTACAAACTGCGTCATTAAGCACTGCAAAAGATAGGGCTTCAGAAACAGTGGCGTACAAGGGGGGGGGGGGCATTGTCCCTGCTCTTCCGGGGGAAAATACCCTTTTTGGCCCTTTTTGAAGAAAAAACATGCCCTATTTTGCTTTTCTGCACTGACAAATAAATGCTGGTCGCAGCGAGGAGAGAGGGCCTAGGGCCCTAAAAAGGGTAAACTGTGCAAGCTACTGTTCAAAAAGAATTTCATTCACTGACTTTATTTTTTTTTTCACTTTTTTTCCGAAAGCACCGTTTGAACCTGAAAACAGCGTAGCCTAATTGTTTAGAAGTTGAAATTAGTTGTGTAAAATCCGAAATCTTACCTAACCGACTGACATTTTTTAAAGATAAGAACAGGCTTAGTATTAGTTTGTACCCCAATAATTCGTACACTTTTGGACAATAATCAACGGGTCACGTTAGAACAAGATTAAAATTGTATAGCCATGTTTTATTGAATCGATCAAGCGGATATTTGACTTCGTAGGTGGGTGAGGCAATGATAAAAGTTGCTCCCTGGCTGGGCAATAACTTACGAGAAGATAAAAACACAGTTGGATTTTAATTTTCAGCACTGATATTTGGTGCCTTGTCCATAAAATACAGTAAAAAACAGCAAAAACACGAAGGGACCAGCCCTTTCCAACATGGCCACCACCAGATAAAGTGGTAAGGGCTCTCTCTCCCTGTTTTTGATGTTTTTTTACTCTAATTTATGAACACGGCACCAAATATCAGTGTTGAAAATTAAAATCCAACTGTGCTTTTATTTTCTCGTGAGTTATTGAATCGATCATTAGAAAACTGGTTCACCTTGTAAAAGCGACAGTGATTGATTAAAACACTATCCATACACTCTTAGTTCATCCATCCTTAGCTACTGAAAAAGTAATACTGAAACAATGCCAATGGACGTTGCCTTTTGGACCTATTATGTCAGACTGCCTGGACGGGGTATCGAACACAGGACCTTTGAAACCAAAGGCCGACATCCTACCACTAAGCCATACTGACACAGCCAAGAGGAAACGTCCATAGGCAGCATTTAACACGTGCATATATACAGATAAACAAACACTTTCCAATCGCCACTGGAGGGACGCTTATTTGCCGCGCCAGTGGCGATTGGAAAGTGTTTGTTTATCTGCACGTGTTAAATGCTGCCTATGGACGTTTCCTTTTGGCCGTATCAGTATGGCTCAACGGTAGGACCTCGGCCTTTGGTTTCAAAGGTACTGGGTTCGACTCCCCGTTCAGGCAGTCTGACATAATAAGTCCAAAAGGCAACATAAATAGGTTTGCATCTGTATTTAGTTATTTCTTGTGAGCCTTTGGCATTCCCGCCTTTACTGAAAACTTGTTAAATTTTGATGTGTAATGGGGTATCGGTTTTGTTTACACACTCTGAAAGCAACTCCACATTGAAATATGCGTTGAAGTAGAACACGTTTTAAACAGACCCGATCTCTTTATTGTGTGTTCTGGTTTCGTGTGTCCTGCGGCTTCATCCGTTCTAATGCAATTGCCATGCACCAGCACTCTGAAATTGCGTTGCACTGCCAGAACAGTGGTTTTAGGCCTAATCGTGAAGCTAACCGGAAGCTATGGTTTCACATAACCGGAAGTGCCTTGCTTTCATGGCGGCAATCTGTTGCTCCCTGCTTACTGACTTACGCCATCGGTTTTAAACGAAGAGAGAAACAAAATTGTTGTTGGCAAAATTACCAATGTCATAAAATTAACACCACGTCGAGAGTGGGACGATTTAATTGCGCGTGCAGCCACTGTAAATTTTCTTTGCATGTCAAACACGATGCCTGGGGTTGGGGGGGGGGGGGGGGGGGGGAGATATAGGATGAAGCTTGTGTACTCATTCAACTAACTGCCTAGCTAGAATCACGGTGAACTAGCAATAAATCATCGCTCATTTCCCGTCGAAGTGTTTCCACAACCATAACCTCAGACCATTACAATAAAAAAACATTTTATTTAATTATCTCGCCATAACCTCGTTGATGGCACACCTTCTCCGTTGTAAAAGCTAGCTACTTAAATTCTTAAAAGAGAAAAAAAAAAAAACTGAACGAAATGAAATAAAACATAATTTTTAAACGCGATGGTATCAGTAGTGGGTCACTGGAGCGTCACGGATAGAATAGATCAAATTCGCAGCTTCTACTCTCGGCCGCCCGGTGGCGCGTCACTTTGATTCATGGCGTGATCAGTCGATCACGTACAGCAAAACGTTTCCAGGACATGCGGTTGTAAATCTTGCTCAAGTACTTGATGTCGGTGTTCTCAGAGTGTGACGGATTGTTGCAGTCTATTGCCTGCTACGCAGAAACAAAACAGCAAAAATCCAAGAAGACCGAAAAAAAATAACATTTACTATTTGCACGCAATCAGCGATGGTCCACGTACAGAGGCTGAATAAAAATAAGTAATTTTGAGTGTATTGTTTTAATTTAATTTAATTTAGCCTAATTTTAACCCTCCACGAAGAGGGCACCACCGTCGTTAGCACGGCGCTTCTGATTATATTTGTTTCGCTCAGTGTTGCTAACGTTATAAGTAACTGCACTTTATCACAGTGGGCTTCACTAGTAGTAGCATATTACTGTATATATATACTGTCATGTTTTGGTTTCTCTTGATATGCATTTGACTTTTCAAACTAGTCAATTCGATATGTGGTAAAATCTTCCGACATTTTTAGGTTTAAATTCATTTTTCCGTTGCATTAACAACAAGCTGTTTCAGATTCCTTGTTTGCGACCGCCAAATTGCCAGTTAATTAAATTAAATTAAAATAATACGGGATGCAATTTTATGTAAGCAAACCACAGGACATGGAGCATGAACATGATAAAACTTCGAGTCAGTACCATTGCTGAACAGTCTTGCTTTACTGTGCGAACTAAAGTAACTGTCGTGGGCATTGTGTGTGCCAGACCGCGGAGGATTTTCTTGTGCACAGTGGTGTGGCGTCTAGTGGAGTGAAGGAAAGTGTAGGATGGATTAGAGTTTGGAACTATGGGTTTCCTGAGTGTTGGTTAAAGTTCACAGTTCACAGTTTGGTTATAGTTTTGATTTGATGTCGTTGTATTGTACTTTATCTCTGTAGCTGGGCGTGTGGCGAACGGCCAAGGCCTGCAATAACTTGAAATTGAAATTTACTGTGCGAGCAATTATTAATTCCTGGAATGCACCCCCGGAAAGAGTTGTGACAGCGCTTTCGATCAGCAGCTGGAAGACACAGGATGATCTGAGTCATTGTTAAAGTGTATTTTTTGACAAGTTTTGTTGTGGAGTGAATATGCAACAAATGCAGATGAACCTGTTTCTTCCAACTGCTGGTTAAAGGCCCTGTCGCAACTCTTTCTATAGGAGTGCGACCCACGAAGGTATACTCTCACATATAAGCAAGACCATCCAACAACGGTGCGAACTCGAGATTTTATCAACTTCATTCTTCTCTAGTTTAGATGACAGAGAATCGTTGAAAAAAAGTTATAGACAGGCAAAATCACATCGCCAGACAGAATTGGCGAGTCTTGAGCATGTCCCCTCTTAATCGCCTATTGTCAGGCCAAGCCTTTTCAAACCTATCAAGATCATCGTGAAGTTGCTTGATTCAAATGAATCAGATTTAGATTTTAAGATCACTTGCATACAACAAGGCAGATGACGAAATAAGCCTGTTGATGTCACAAATAAATAAGTTAATAAGTTGAATAGCAATCCGCTGAGTGTGCCACCCTCAGGAATACCACAGTTATTTTCCGGCCAGGCCCTTGACTCTGCGCCAGTAACTACTCTATTACAGCGTCCCTTCAAGTAGTCACAAATACAAAGATTGTGGACACGATATTAGAAATACTTGGATTAGAATATATGTCTGATATAATTATAAAAAAAAATTTCTAGGAGCAAACTGAACAGTAAAACGATGGACAAACCCAAGGATTTGATTCAGAAAAACTTCGACCATTGTAGAGGGCTATGATAATGTCCAGATCCCATAGCCGTTGAAGAGGCCTATACTAGTATCTCACTGTACCCTGGTCGGCACTGACTGGCAGGGACTTTGCCAGGGTTCCCTGCCCAGTGCCCAGTCATCGACCAGATCAGCTTCTTGAGGCAACTGGGCTGAGTTCTGCCGCCGTTCAACCGATGCCCACATATTGGTTACCACATAATTTGGGGCTCAGAAAATGAAGAACCCACAATGGCAAGTTTTGTAAAGACAGCATATGAGAAAAAGTCCACCATCTTTCGTGAAACATAGGGAGTCAGATGGGCGATACGTCGGTCCTCCTGTCCGGGTTTTTCTTAATTTTTGCAGGAGGTACAGATATATGAGGTCTAGATTTGGGGTTTGTTTAACATCTCTGTAATTTGTGGCACAGTGGCAACCTTGGCCACTGCACTGTGACTGAGGTTGGCACTAATGACATGACTATCCACGCACCATTAAGCCTCACCACCCACCCCCCTCTTCTACCATCTGTAACACTTAAACAATAATTTCTTACAGTGTGTCTTATTAAAGAGACACATGGTATCTCTTTTAATAGTTTCAGCTAGTTTCATAACTCGATCTTTTAGTTGCTTTGTTTTCAGCGTGTCCCTGGCTTCAGGCATTTCAGAGTTCCTTAAAGGAATCCCTGGTCGATTTGGTGCAGCTAGTTTTTACGACGTGAGCTACCGAGATACACAGTTAATCATCAAATCCTTTTCATTTTCATATCTCACTAATCGGTATAGCATCTTGATTTTGTTTGTATCAACAGAGACAATACCACTACAATTATTTTGCCATTAACGCCCTCAGGAGAACCAAGTCTATACGATGGCGGCGTAGTCTGTTTTAGTTGCTAGGGTATTTAGCACACAACGACAGACAAGGTCGTTTCAAAAATTTAACGCTCCCACAGCCGAGTCCGCCAACCGTGCAATCATCCCTTCCGTTAGCGTTTTTTTTCTCCTTCCTTTTTTTTTTAATTAGGCTTTTTCAAAGAGGCCTTAGCCTACGAATATAACCCAGCTAGCCTCCCTGTTATCCATGGCTTGTTATACATTTAAAATAGCAGCTTCAGAACCCGTGGATGGCCGGTCAGCCAGTCAGCTAGCAGGGTCATCGCTCCATGCATGCAACTCCTTCTTTCACCTTGGCTTCTACCCCAACCTCCGGGCCATCCCACGCAATGCAAGGAGAGGGTTTGAGCTGCATGGGTTATTTGCAAGGTACTCAGCTACCAGGCAAACTCAACCCACCCTCTTTTTGATCAATTCGGCACTTCCCTATTACAGTAGATTCCATCACAAAAAGATGAATACCCAGTATTGCAAATAAAGTTACAGCGAATACTGACGAATGGGTTTTTTTTCGTTCTAATACAGTGGACATTGTAAAACTCTTTCCAACGTAGGATTTTGAGTGTATAAATTACGATATCTTTCCTCTGCTGCGGAAGTGTAATAAACGGGTATTTCATGAATGTTGTAAAATTAATTTTGTGGAAGGGAAGATGGAGAACGCCAGGTAGGGTTGTCAGAACTATAGCGCCAAGATACAGCATCATTATTTAGCATAAAATTCGTTCTGTCGTGAGTTGAGAACTTAAACTGTGAAATCTTTCCTGTGTTGTGGAAATGTAATCGTACAACTAACGTGGAGTATAATTCCTGAGTATTATGTCGCTCACTTTCAGGAAGGAGAGATGGTGGGCTGAACATGTTAGTTTTGGAACGAAGAGACCAAGATACAGTGTTATCAAATATGTTTTCTAAGTATAGCCTATTTGGAAAAAAAAAACTATAACTTTTCTTTCTTTATGTTCTTAAAGGTGTTCAGGCAAGCTATGTAAATTTTGGCCATCAGCTGATTTTTCAAAAATCTGAAGTTTTGAAGGCATGTTGAAACGGAGAAGAGGGGTAAACAACAGGAGGTAAATTTTAGTTGGATGAACCACAGGAGCCATCGTTCCACATCTGTAACCATGGACGTGACCAAAATAACAAGGGTTTGGTTATATGGAGCGAAACGTCAAAGAACCTTTGCCTTCGTCCGGTACTAGTTACCTTGCAGATAATAGTTTTCACATCTTTACTGAATAAATAAAGTGAAACAGTTGCAGCTGAAGAGGGGTAAATTATGCTTAGTTCAACACAATCATGTAATGCAGCCTAATCGACACGTGTACCTTGACTGAGCGAAGAAGCATCTTTTGGCTTATTGGCGAGGTTAGAAACACCTAAGAATGATTCTAAATGAACGATTTCTAAATGCACGTTAAAAGTTTTGTTCCACAAAACCAGATATTCCGAAAGAAGGCACCTGAGCATCTTTAAGAACTTTCTGGAGTACTTTGTGGACCTTCAGCTAGCCGGAAAGATTATTTTTTCCTTTTCAGGGTTACCGCCCCGTATATCTCTCAATTTCTATTGGTCTTTTGCTGTTTTGTTCTTTAGCTGTCACCGTAGGTTATTGCTGGTCCACGTGGAAGAATTTGTTTAAGAATGGATGGAAATAACCTGGGTTGACGTTCCCTTCTTTATGTGTCTTTCCGTCCTCCTTGGGAAAGGGGGAAGGGCACATCAATACGCAGGGCACATCAATACACGTTCATTCGGTCCAAACAAATTTTGGTCTTTGTTGAGGCCAAGTATACGGAGCTACAAAGCAAAAGATGCGGATTAATGGCCTATGGATTAAATTCTGACCATTCGAACACTTGGAATTAATGGAAACACTGGTAAGGTAAAAAAAAAAATTGGAATTCATAATGGGGTCCAAGAATCAGCTTAGCATTCTAAGGGGGAAGGGGTATTTTAAGACCCTCGGTGCGCCATAAAGAAAAACTCATTTTCAAAATTTAATGCCTTTGAAATGTTTAAAAAGATTTTTTCAGAATTGTTAGTTGCAGTAAATGCCATATTTGTCTATTTTAACATATTTCCCTCATAATTTTCGGTTCCTTTCCGCCCCACCCCCTCTTCGGGTGCGTCACTTACGATTTAGTCACCTCTGTTCAAGCGTTTCCAGTGTTTCCAAGTGTTCAAATTGTCAGAATTTAATCCATAGAACTATTAATCCGTCTTTTGCTTTGTAGCTCTGTAGCTACGTAGTCTTGGCCTCTTCAATGACAAAACTTGTTTGGGAATGGGAGCAAGTAACCTGTATTTATGTGCCCTGCCCTCCAAACTCATGTAAAATTTTTCAGAGATTCAGATGTTTTATGTCGATTTCCAAGAACACAGTTTAAAGACCTAATTAAGAAAGGAGTTAAGGAAAGAAGAAGATTGCACGTTAACATAAATGTGAAACCATTAATGGCTATTTGCGTCCCAACTTTAAAAAAAATAATAATTGCATCCTACGATTTGTAAAGTTTGTAAATTTTAGTACTTGTTTGTAAGCATGTAAACGTGAATATAGCCTTCAAACCCTAATGGGATTCGAATTTTCGTAAATAATCCATACGTAAATTACACGTATAGGCTACCGTAAATTTGCGGCATTCGTACCATCCGTACCATTCGTATCATTTTATAATGCATACTGGATGTCTTCGAATAGCATCCATTTTTTCTTCCAGTTCTTCTGAAGTTAGGAGGATGGAACAAAATATTTGATCAATAGATGACGTACAAAGAATAGAAAAAAACTGTTACATAGCACCATTTACCTCCTATTGAGAGGGGGGGGGGGTAAATCACAGCAGCGAAAATCAAATACTAAAAACAGCTAACATTCGGTAATTTATAATGTATGGTTTACAGTGATTCGTGCGTTTTGATTTATCCATGGGAGGGGGGCCCCCACTGGATGAAGAGATTTTTCTTTAAAAAATGTCAAAATGGAAGACGGACCAGATGAAATATCATTCGAAAGTCAAACCTATAGCAACCTTTACGTTCGCTAAGCTCACCAGAAATGCTCAGGCAAGCGACCTAAATATTAATCCCCTCAAAAGGGTAGGATTGCAGCAGTTCTCATAATGGATTGTTCCTTCCTAGCACGCAGTGGTGGCAACGCATGATTTAAAACACCAGTGTGGTGTACCTTGCAGCTAACCAGAGTTATGCTCTTTGCAGCCATGCTGATGGTAGGGTAAGAGTAAGTTGAACCACGCCTGACTTATTTTATGCAATCCAACAGTGCGGTTCGAAAAAGTGGTAACTGAGTTGGGCGAGGGAACATTCCTTACTCAGTAACACTGTCGGCAGTCCGATTTCCCCAGCCAGGCCCGTAACATTTTGGATGTTAACACAAACAAGTCTGGAAATGACGAACGTTAGGGTCGTTTGTGGAAAACACAAATTTTTGGAGATCTTCTACTAGGAGTGAGTTTATTTCGTCTGGAAACCATCACCACAAATAAGCAGCATTAATAATTTATTTCATTTTAATAAATCACACCAGAGACGATAAGACCGTGTGCCCTATTGTTCATTCGCAGTCTTATGACAGCTGTGCTATCCACTCAAACCCAAAACTGGTATAAGAGAAGACGCCAAGTTTCCAAAAAAAAAAAAAGGGTCAGCCTTTGAAAGTAGTGACATCATTCAATCTGGGAAAGGCCGCCATGGTTAATCGTATTAGCCAAGTTAATCGCACCAAATAATACTTTGGACGTTAAATGAAAACTTGAAGATTACTAACAGCGTGATAATGTTGTAGTTTTCATTTATCTTTCGAACTATTAATCGGTGCGGTTAACTTGGCTAATATGATTAACCTTGGCGGCCTTTCCCTGATTGAATGATATCACTACTTTCAAAGGCCGACCCTTTTTTGAAAACTTGGCGGCTTCTTTTATAACAGTTTTGGTTTTGGGTGGGTTAGTAATAACGAAGAAACACAATGGAGCCAAGATTGTGAACAGTCAGGGATGACAAGTGAGGAACAGTAATGACGAAAAAAAATCCCCATGCCATCAGAGTCCGAGAAATAAATGCGGGTCTTCGATTGGGCCTTCAATGCAACAGAACACTGTAGAAACCGAGATCGCTGCTAACTTGCCATATTGTGGCACTCCTGATGAATGGCACATGAATTTTTTCGTCCTCATTGTTACTCACTTGTCATTCCTAGCTGTTCACAATGTTACCGCCATTGTGTTTCTTCGTTTATTACTAACCTACACAGATAATGTCGTTTGTTTAACCAGCCTCTTATGTTTCCAAAAAGGGGGGGGCGGGGGGAGGGTTGTGTGAGGTTTAATGGCGCATCGACAGCTAGGTCATTAGTGCCAACCTCAGTCACAGTGCAGTGGCCCGGGTTACCACTGCGCCACACATTACAGAGATGTTAACCAATACAAACCCTAAATCTAAATCGTATCGTATATCTGTACCTTCTGCAAAAATCGAAAAACCCTATACAGGAGGACAGAATCATCACCCAATTGACACGCAATGTCTCGCGGAAGGTAGAAACGGAGACGAACACCATCAAGATGGTGACAATCAACAAGAACGTGACGGACCGTGAGTGGCCGGCGACACCAATGACATTCAGGAGGGATAACCCCTTCAAAAGGAAGCAACGAGTAAGGTTGGTGTGACCAATACGCACACGGGCTAACACCATCTCTTCCTTTAATAATCCGTAACTTATTACCGTCTTTTGTTTGTCTCACAAGGCTTGCCAAGCAGTGAGCAATCTCAGACGTAGAACTGGAAAGGCGTCTGAGGGAACAAGGCATAAATTGTCCAGGGTTGGAGGGCTGGAGTCTAGACACTTCCTGGCGTTGGTTGGTTATACACTGACGTTAATTCATATTGCAAATTAACAGCAATCTTGGAAGTGTCGAGTTACCATAGTGGTCTAGGGCATTGGACGCCCAACCCAAAGACACAGGTGCAGTTTCCCCAGACTCGTGGTGGAACATGAATTTTTCCGTCATCGTTGCCACACTTTCGACATCCTCAGCTGCTATTCACAGTGTTGGCTTCACTGTATTTCTTCGTTATGAAGTCTGTATTAAAGATTCGCATTGTGGTAATACCAGCTACACTAATCTGAGAAAGTCAGAAAAGAAGACAGTAAGAAGAAAGTAAGAAAACTAAGAAACGTCCGGATCCACCCTGGGCCTGAGCGGCGATCCTTCCACACTGGGCGCGGACTCCGACCCGGGCCTGACCCCGACTTTCAAGTCCTGGTTGAACTCGGAACTTGAGACGGGGAACCTGCGATCATCGTTGGGGACCGAGATAATGTCCGGAATAGACCAAAATATATCCTAAAGCTTCTGAGTCAGGTTAATATCTCGCAGAACTCTATCCGGTACTGCCTGGTTCATACTTTGCCAGGAGGGGGGGGGGAGGGGGGAAATTGAGGCTTAATGACGCGTCAATAGCTACAATAGCTAGGTCATTAGCCCCAACCTCAGTCACAGTGCAGTGGTTCGGGATGCAAAGGTTTCTTTTTCCAGTGCCGATCTGATAGATCAGGAAATCACGATTTTTTTTTAGGCAGAGCGTAAATAACATTTTTGCTGACCATTTTCCCACTCCCATTGTGCTGTCCTTCCTTCCTACATATAGGTTACTGATGTTAATCTTCCTTGCAGCAAGAAGTGGTAATTAGGAGGCTTTTTGGGTCTTTTTGCATTGCCTGTAAACCCCTCCCCTCGACGATCGTCGTTGTCCCCCGGTCCCGCGGGGTTGACATGACGCAACCACTCTCACCCACCCTTCGGCAAAGGTTATAAAAAGTAGCCGGACATTTGAGTAGACCAGAAGCCAACGCTACTCTCCAACCAATTCTGTTTAGCACCTGCCTGACAAACAAGGAGGGTTGGGGTGGGGGTATGAACTAATAGCAATAAAGTTGGGGCCCAACATCGCAAAGACCTGAGGTAGTTAGGCCCTGTTGGCTCCATTCAGGCCCTGTTATTTGTTTGGGGCATAAGTAGGCCACAGATACGCGTAAAGCAAGGCAATTATTCTTAGGCAAAAAAAAAAGCACTTAGACCTCGGTTACGAAATGGACAAACCCATACCAAGCGATTCTAAAAAAAAAAAAGACAACAAATTCGCTTCTAAACTCGGCTGGAGTCTTCGACCATGGTCCGTCCCGGCAGCGCATTTACAACCCAAGAACAGGCTCAGTGAACCAGACGTAGTGCTAAGAAGAAGACAACGCAATATTTTGTTTGTGTTGGGGGTTTCCTACCGTCCCTAAAAAAAAAAACAAGGCTATGAGGAGCACCCCCCCCCCTGCCACCACACATTTTTTTTTAATCTCCGTCTTCCTCCTCCCTCCACCCCTTAACCTTTCCACAGGTTTTCAATTTTGCAGCAGGATTGTGCCACCCCGGTGTTCGCAAAGGGGGGGGGGGGGGGGCGGGGGAATCGAAAGAAAGGTGTAGGAAAGGAAAACAAATTGTCATAATGCAGTCTTCGTGGTCTTGAAGGGGGTTGAAAAGAAAGAAGAGGTAGACTTCTTCAGTTTTCTTTTTGTCGAGGCTACGTCACTATAGTGTCGACGGTAAGTGAGGAAGGAGATACCCGCACATTATCCTTCTGGACATTTCTGTTAGACATTTTTCTTTTTGTTCCAACAGTGGCATCCCCAATACGCGCATCTTTCCTAATTTGAATCTGCGGTAGCTAGACTACGTGACTTATTATTTTATCGGGGAGGTTTTGTCGGTGTGTGTTACTCGTTTTCGGTCTTCTGTCGTATCGGTGTGAAAGTCGTTCCCTGAGTGAAGCTCGCTTCTGCCCGGTTAAATTCGAACCAAGGCAACTGATCTGATCTAACTTAACGTTCTACCTTACCTATAACTAAACGTGCTGCAACAAGATGACAGAAAGCGGCAACGCAAAGCAGGAACACCAATACTATACCGAAGCAGGAGTGGCATAAAGGAGATTCCGGAAGGCTCGACGGAGTGTCCATGATGATATTACCGCATGTTCCATATCCCGTTCTGGGTCATGACCCCACGCGTCCAATTATGGAACGACTGGTCGTAACTGGATGTGGATGCATTTGCTTATTGCTTTTTAAAATCAAAAGAAAAAAATTTAAGCAAGTTTACAACGATTTTCTTTTAGCCTCACTATATGAACATTCCCTTGTTTGTACCTTGGCCATCATTCCCCTGAAAAACCTACACGTTTGGCGATGCCACCGGCGACCAATGTGTTCCTGGCAGGTCTAACCTTGGTGGTAACGGCATTCGTATCCCTCCCTCCTACCTCCGTCTATTCCACATTCCCGGCCATTGCTTTATTTATTCCATTTTAACTTTTTTGGTTGAAATTCAATATAACTAATTTCTTATCCTTTAAAGGCGTTAATTTACAGAAATTGGCGTACAATTGTGGCTGGATGTTAGCGACTTCCCGGTCCTTGCCAGACACGTTGCTATTGCGACAAACTCTGATTTATTATTTATTTTAACTATTTTTAGGGATAACACATGTTAAAAATATGCTGTATAGGTTCTAACCTAGGTGCGAAAAATAACACTCGTGCTACGGTTTAGTCCTGCAAGCTGCAGCATTCCTGGACTAAATCGTAGCACGTAGCAGCCTGCAGCTAGCTTCACGTGCAAGAGTGTTGAACGATGGTGAAAGCGAGGAAGGAGATGGCTTCTTCAAGCCAAGGCCGACTGGGGTAGAAATTGTGTGTCTCGCCTCCTAATCCTGGCTGAACGCCAGCTAACACGGGCGCCAGAAAACTGATGCTCTTTACAACTGCTGTGATAAAATAAGATTTTGGCGATATTGAAACTACTAGGCCTATCCTGGAGCAGGAAACGAAACCAACAGCTTCTGTCTCAGACGACCTTGTGAAAAGGGATGGAATATTAAGCGATAGTTGCAGCATGGACGTGTATGCATTGTAAACAATCCTGACCGAAGTACGAAAGGAATTAGGCGTAGTGGTGGGGGCTTAATGGTGCGGCGAAGAATTAGGGCTACACATGCACCTCAAGGGCGCAAACACACATAAGTTCCGAGATTCCCGTAGTTTCCCGGAATGTCCAACAGCCTATTGGACTTTGATGTAGAAAACTAGTACGGTGCGATAGGGAAAAATGGTCATTAAAAAAAGAACACGCAGTAGAAACATGTTTCGATTTAGGTGAGGGGCTCAGAAATGACAGCCATTATGTCTGGAAACGCTCTTCTGTCAGTCAGGGTTCAATTAAGTCTCCCCTTCTCTGATATCGAAGATTCAGCGGCACCCTAAAAGCGTATTCATGGTATAGAAGGTTCCGTCAAAGGGTGACGTCATTCTTCGCCCAAAACCCCCACACGGTGGCAGCAGGGTATAGTGGCTTTAAATTTAGTAGCGCATGTTCCTTTTCGTAATTCACAACGTGTATAGCAATTTTAGAAAAAATGCTCTTCAGTAAAAATGACTGCAGAGTATAGATGACCATTAAATCGGGGCGTTAGGAAGTTACTGGAAACTGGGACAACAACTTTATAAACATTAAGGTTACGACTCAGAGATCTTAACTGAAATATCAGCGGATATGTGGTTCACAAAGACAGAGCTTAACTGTGGATTTTTTTACGAATCCACGTTAAATCATCATGGAAATGATAAAATCACATCTTTAACGAAAGAGGCAAATCTGTTCCCATTATGCGTTCGATTTAGTTACTTGAGCTCCAATCGTATAAGCAGTCGCTAATCTATCCAGAGGCTTGCACCCGAACAAACGCCATGGCAGCACAGAACTTCAAACTATATTTGAAGTAGCATAAAAAGAATTAGGATTGAAGACGATCGGTATTAAGAAAAACACATAAGGGTGAAACGGAATCAAACCTCTGCTTAAAACGAAAGAGAGAAAGACTTACCTGCACAATCGAACCATCTCTTCCTCAACAAAGTAAGGAACTGGTCTGCTTCCTCTCTTTTAGGGAGGGGAAGGGAGTGATTAATAATTTGTATCTTTGTTCGCTTATGTCAGAATTTGAAATCGTGAAGCAATTTGTCCAGCTGAACTAAGTTGAAGTCCAAATTTTGAAACAACTAAGAAATAAACGATTTTGCTTTCCAAATACCGTGTCGTTGTGCCTTTGAAAGGTCCTTTGAAAGGTAAGCTATCTCAGTTAGTAATTTCTTCGTATCAGTTATCGCCCCACAGTTGAAGAATTGCTTCGTTAGCAACTTTAATTTTTTTTTTGTTGCACGTTTGAGAAATGTGCTGGCATTTGCGCTTCCACATAATGTTCCCAATTAAGAGCGATTGCTTCTCGAAG
>JAHWFP010259409.1:77903-92539 GCA_023313725.1 Lithobius niger | reverse complement strand
AAATAATAGCCATAAAGTGCACATGAAATTGACACTTCACAACGTTTCAACTCCAGGATCGGAGTCGTTTTCAAGTGATTAAACAAATGAGACTTACATTTTTTTTTAAAGTCAGCACAATTTACCAGAGTGCGATGCGATTGATTTGCTCTTTTGCCGCTTTCTGTCAGCTAAGGGCGACACTTGCAGTACAAAGAATACCAATGTTCTTTCCCTTGAAACGCCTTTGTTTGCTAAATGTGTGTGAATTTTCTCCTAAAAAGAACAAACATTTGATAACAAAAAAAAAGGGAAAAAATGTAACATCTGAAAAATGCACGAGTTATTTAAATTGCAATTAAGTTAACCATTCACTTAGCTAACAACGGCATCTTGTGGTAAGAAATGATACTAAAAATTGGTTAATCCCGGACTCCACTGATTACCAGCTGGATCTAGGATGAAAAATAACATAACGCGACTTGGTTAGACAATATGGCCGCCGAAAGTGCCGCTGATGCGATTGATTTATTTTGTTGCCGCTTTCTGTCAACCGAGGACGACACTTTTAGTACAAAAGAATGCTGCCACTCTTCCTTGAAACACTTTCTGGATAAACGAATATGTCGTCATTTAATGAAGACCCCCGTGCTGTCGAGGAATTTATAATGTCCGCAGCCTGTCTTGAGTTCTCCCCAGAACGAACACAGATAATCGATTGTATATTTTTGGTAGCAGAGTGCCTTGTTGATATCCAAGATGGCTACAAAAACAATGGCGGCCGTCGATTAATGCCGCCCCCTCCAGGAGGACGTAGCCGCTCGTAAAATAACTGCAGGACTCAAGATACGCCGCGCATACAATAATAGCTTTTTTGCAAAGGACTATACGGACATTTATTTATTTGTGCATGTAAGCTGTTTTCCGGGTGACTACTTGGCTTAAGTTAGTGAATTACTAAGCTTTTTTGAAATTTACCGCTATTTGGCAGTAGATATGGCGGGACACACCGTACAAAAATTCATGGTTGCGATTTGCTTGGCCAACTCCCGAACAGACCTCGAAGAAATGAAATGGACCACTCGTGGCGGCCATTTTGTCTACCCCCCCCCCCCCCAACCTAATATTGTTGTAAATCGGGCCGGATATTTTACTGGGAATGGGCAAATCTATCTTTCTTTTATACAAAATGCTGTCCGGTTTTAGACCATGCAACGGGTTTTAATTTTTTTTTTATTATTTACGAGAATTAAAAAAAAAATGCCTTTGTTATGGTGATTACGTGTAAATCACCTTATCTGTGTTGTAATCATAGTAGTTGATTTTAAAACTCGGACGAAGCTGCTTGATTGATGATGTCCGCTTCGTTGAATACTATTTACGATGCACGCTTTCCCCCGGGCAAAACTCTAAAACTCTCATTAAAACTCTTCAAGAACATCTAATACCACCTTATTTCCGTATCGTAACATGGTTAACAAAGCAGAGGCGGCTCGAAAACGAAATAGTGAGATGAGAAGAGGGTGCTATAGGTGAAATTTCTTACTGGAACATATTTCATTTGATGAACTTTTATATTTTAATTTTTTTTTGGCTGTTTTTTTTCCTTTTTTTTTTCATTATTTCCCCCCCCCCCCCCCCCTCCCGTATTACGACCCTGCAACGAAGAACAACACGCATGCTGCAATTGTCACTGCAAACATGGGCATTGCGTTTTTCAACTATTTTCAAAGATCACATCTTTCGCACCTGACTTTCGAATTTTCACGGTCAAAATGGGGGGGGGGGGGGGGGGGGGGGGGGGGGGGTAAGGGGGGGCGACAAGGTGACGGGTCCCAGCTCGGGAGGGGGTAGAAATAGGCGCCAAAGAATTTGTTAATGGAGTCAGTTAGATCACAAACCCGAATGTTTTTAATAATTCAAAACTTCACGAGGAACGTTTTCGTCTGTAAGTTTGTTCCAAATTATGTTTGCAGAAAACTGACTGTGTGATGACTGCAAAAACATGTGAATATCACGCTTGTAGAGTCTACACAGTTACTGTTACAGTCTACGAGTGGGATATTTACATGTTTTTTGTACTCACAGCGGCAGGAAACGCGGCGTCATACAGTCAGTTTTCTGAAAACATAATCTGGAACAAACTATAGTTACGAGACAAGTGAATAAAAAATTACATAAAAACTGTATGCAAATTACGTCTTTAGTACATAGTCCTTGGGTGAAATTCCCGTCGCTAATGATTGAGGGGGAGGAGCAAGACGCCAAGAGCCAAAACTAGATTAAAAAACCAAACATGGGGAGGAATGTGGGGGGATGGGGGGGGAGGAAAGGACGCCAAAAATACACCCCCTCCGGGAAAGAAATTTACCTTGAGCCGCCAGTGGATACAGTCCCGGACCTCTAGGGATTTTAGTGTTTAGTAACTTCTTATAGGTAGAAAAAAAAATTGAATTTTACTTAGAATTTTTATGTTCTAAGGTCTAGACAACATTGTTAGGGGAGAGATGGCAATTATTGGCCCCTTTTATACCGAACACAGAAAACTGATCGTTTAGGGGAAAAAATAGTCGAATTAACGACATTTTCAACTGCTAATGTTGGAAAGGGACAATTTTGCTAGGCAATACCTTGGATCTTTTACATGCCACAATCGACGTGAAAACCAAGCGACTTTCCGAATGGGTCGGTCTGAGGCCAGGATTGAAGAAGGAACTTCTAGCACACGAAACTCTCGTGCTAACCACTCAGCCACCTTTCTACCACTCCACCGTTTAGAGCGTCAGTAAATCTTGAAGGTTTTCCCATTATTTATGACAAGTTCGTAATAGTGTAGGTACTCTCCATCTTAAAATACTTGAGTTTATGAATTAACCTGAACATACATAGTGATTCAGGAATTATTTTTTTGTAGGCTACAAGGAAATTAAGTTAGCAGCCTGCCAGCGAACTTAGCTTCATCGGGGTTCATTTCTTTCTTTCGTCTATCGTTGCACTTGACTTCTCGTTAGTTGGTACCTTGATTTAGAGGCTCTAAAGTTTGTAAATAAGATCCTCGCTGCGAGGGAGACGAGGCACCAATTGTCTAGAACCCCCTCCCCCAACTCTTCTTTCCCTCCATCGCTCCCCCATTGGGAGTGAAGCAGCCAGGCGCAAAGACTCTGAAAAAGATTTACTAAGTCCCTTTAGATAGGGGCCAAAGGTGCGTCATGATTCACAAGGTGACATCGTCAAGGAGAGATTTGATTTTGAGATATAAACAGTCGTTCGTTCGGGCGCCAATTTGACATGTATAGGAATGGTTGATATTTACTTGATATTTCAAGGTAACGTTCTTAATTTCTGAACTAGGCAGTGAAAATTTGGTCGTAGTCTTAGTTTCCCAACTGTTGTACGAAATAGAACAAGAGCACAACAATAAGGGCGCGTTTGCGCAACGACTCACTTTTGCATTCGCGCATCTGAAATTTAATCGCGATGGCAAAGGTGTCGTTGCCGTGGTAACAACGCTACCTGGATTATCTAAATCCGACATCGTTTGAGCGAATGCTTGCAGTCTTATAATTCGTGACAGTTATAATTTTACCTTTTGTATAGGCTCTAATGAAACAATTTTCCCAATCGCTTCTTAACTCAATTATTGACTCGTTTCGTTGCGAGCTGGCAAAGCTAAAATCGCCGCCATGTTGGAATTTCAGACAATTTCTAGCTTCTAGCTACGAGAATGCAAAGGCGAGTCGTTTCGTAAACACGCTCTAACTTTCAGTACCTTCCTAAAGCACCAAACAGAACGAACCAAACGCACCACTGTTGGTGACAGTTCAGCTCATTCCCTACTATAGCCGTGTTGATGTGGCTTGCTTACGTCAACCATCGTCAGCAATGAATCTGTTTCCGGTTCCTCGCGCATGCTCAAAAGCTTCACCCACTGGCAACCACTCCCAACCACCTCCCCGAGATGGTTTGCAATTTGGCATTGCTATAGCGCCTGGTTGCATCCATTAGCCTATCCTGGGCCAATCCATTAGCCACGCCTGGTCACGTTAAAGGTATGACGTAACGAGTGCTCTGTTGAGCTTGTTGATATTGCTAAACTGTGATTGCAGTTTCGGAATGTACTGAACGGCTGACGCAACGTTACTGCGCACGCGCGACGTCAAGTTTGGAGCCAAACTGTCTCTAACAGTGGTGCGTTTTGTTCGATTTTGTTCGGTCGTTTAGGAACGTACTGTATGTTGGGCACAAATTTAGAACCAAAACCCAATGCATCTTAAAAAAAAATCAAGATGTAATTCTGAACTGAATAGTAAACACAGGCGATTTGCAGGCGTCATAAGACAGCTACGAATTCTGTTGCCATTTGGTGAGGCTAGCAGTCATCATAGTTAGAATTGGTCAACGCAAAGGGAGGCAAATGAGGGAAAGTACCCCCCCTCCCCCCCACCCAGCCCATTGGAAAAAATTAAAATTTGAGAAATTTGAGAAATAAGGCATTTACTGAAAGTGTAAAATTGTAAAAATTTGACTTTTTTTTAACGGTTCAACTGTGCTAAAATTGCTGAAAATTAGTTGTATTAAAGACCCCACTTCCTTAAATCCTTTAGCTGAATTATTGGACCCCATTTTGAGTTCTACATTTTTTTTAATTGTCCCTCCCAAACAAAATTCGTGGTTACGCCACGGAGAGTTAGAACCAGAAGCCGTTGTAACAACCAACGTCCGTTAAAAAATAACCAAATGTAATGCAGTCGCAGGCTGCGAGCACACCGGAGCCTTCCGGTACGTGGGCCCGTCACTTCATTCATGCCCCTGTGACCTGCATTCAGCGTTTATCTCTAACTTTGACCGCCTCGAATTTCTGTTATGCTCCTCAGAATTCCATCCCGATTTTTATTTATATGGGTTGGCATTGGTTTACGGGATTTTCCGGCTTCGGGCTGTTCGAGAAGGTGTAGCTCAGGAGCTAACATGGTGATGACCATGATGCTGTACATCAAAGTCAACCATTCTCATGTGGTCAAATGGTCCCAAGCCGCTACACATCCCTCGATCAATAGCTCCACATAGCACCCTGTATACCGAAGTATTTATGTGGAAACAGGCACGTTGTTCACCTTGTGCACTGTTCATAATTTTAAAATGTAAAACCTCATTGCTGTAAACAATTGCGTATTTATTGGGTGTTGTGAATACATACATGTGTGGGAGTATCTAGGTTGTACATTTGTATAACTGTCACTACACATTCCATCACTTGACACAAGGAAATCTGGGAGAAAAGCTAGGGGTTTCGTTTTTCGGCTCCAGGCCAGTTGACTCAACATCGCCGGGGTGGCGTTGAGCCAGGAGGCGAGGGAGGCAGGCAATTTCTACGCCAATGGGCCTTGGATTTAAGTAACGAAACTCCTTGGCTGAGGCTGAGATGATTTGTGTATTTTTATGTGTTTGACGAAGCAGTTATGGATTTGATGTGCCTGATGACGAGGTGAAGTTATCCTCGAAACGTACAGTTCCTTTTATTTTTGTTCGTGTGCTTCTTGGCTTTTTAGTTATCATGAATACCAGTGGCGTGCATATGGAGGGGGGGGGGGGGGGGGGAGGCCCCTGCTCTTTTCGGAAAAAAATGCCCGTTTTGCTATTTTTGTAAAAAAGTATGCTTTATTTTGATTTTCTGAACTGGTAAATGCTGGTCCACAGCCACAAAAGGGCCTAGAGGCCTAAAAAGGGCAAAAAGAAGGCCAGGAAAGTGACAGAAAGGGGCAAAAAAGAGGGAGCAAGGGGGGGGGGGGGAATTGCCCCTGCCCTTTTCGGAAAAATGCCCGTTTAGTCCTTTTTGTAAAACATTATGCTTTTTTTTGATTTTCTGAACCGATAAATGCTGGTGCATCAGCCACAAAAAGGGCCTAAGCGGATCAAAAAGGGCAAAAAGAAGGCCAGGAAAGGGCAGAAAGGGAAAAAAAGGAGGGGGCAGATGGGAATTGCCCCTGCCCTATTCGGAAAAATGCCCGTTTTGCCCTTTTCGTAAAACATTATGCTTTTTTTGATTTTCTGAACCGATAAATGCTGGTGTAACAGCAACAAAAACGGGCAACAAGAAGGCCAAGAAAAGGACAGAAAGGAACAAAAAAGGATAAAATAGAGAGACAAGCTTAAAACCGGTAAAAAAAAAACAACTTACGAGCCAAAAAAAGTCCCCTAGAAAAAAAAAAAACAACCTCAGCGTGCCCTTTTACAAATGTTGCCCCTGCCATCCTCTTAGTGGTCTACGCACGCCACTACTAAGTACCCATAATGCTGTTCTGTCTCTCATCGTTCATACGAACCTCTTTACTCTCTTAAAATTCGTTTAAATACTCCTGTTTGCCAGAAGGGGCTTTATCACAGCAAAAGTTGGCTAACAGTTAGGTAAATTAAGTAACAGTGGGGCAATTATCCCAGAAAGTAATTACGATCACTTCTCGGGTTTCCACGACTCGTTACCGCGTTTCTTCGGGTGTTACGTATTTAGTTTACCAAACTTGAAAACGTATAGGCGCTATGGCATATCTTTGGAACCTTAGGCTAAATAGCCAAGGTAAACAAGTGTTTAGTGGACATAGTCAGCCTTGGAATCACGTCACGTAGGTGCGGTATGGTCAGTTTGCCTACAAACCTGATTGATATTAATTCCAGGGTGGTGCGGTACGGTACAAATTACGGATAACAAATTTCAGCTGTATAGCATGAAGTTTACTACGGAGAAGGCAAAAAAAAAAAAAAAATTTTGAGGAAGGTCACCCACCAACCGTGTATTAATGTAAGCTACAAAATCTAAACACACGTCAGAGCGACATTGCTAAGCTGGATTAGGCCGCTAAAAATTAATGAAGTGGTTTTTCGGGAGTGGTACTAAAAAAATTAGATGCGAGCGGGCGGTGTTTTTTTTTTACGATTTACTCGTGATTTTTCTGATGTGGGCAATAGCTTTCTTATTTTTACCAAACAAAACAAAATCAGCAGCGTAACATTTTGTTGCGGAGTACAATATCTGTGTTCGAATTACAGGGTGATCGTGCAAAAGTTGCACTTTTTTTTTAAATTTATTTCTTTTGAGCCTTTCGAGCCGTAATGCTTGTATTGCTGAACCGGCTCAATTTTGAACATTACCAGACTTTTTAGAGAAGAAGAAATATCTGGTAAAGGGATGTGCCAACCCGGGGATTCGATCCTGGAAACCTCCGATCATTGTAGGGGCCGAAAGATTGTCCAGAATTGGCCAGAATAGTCTCCATAGCTGCTGAAGGAGCATGGTAGCCTCTCACGTTACCCCGGCGGCAGTCCTGGCGAGGACTTGACAAGGTCATTCCCTAGATCCAAGTTTTTAGATGTGACATGCCTCTGAACAACCCTTAGATTCGTTGCTCGGCGTTCATGTGAATAGAGCAAAGAACTGACGTGGTCATCGGCTCCAGGAAATGTTTGTTGAAAGTGCTGACGCGTGATCGAAATTTTTTTTATTCATTTTTAGACAATGTCATAAAAAACGTTTCATGCGCTGAGAAAAAAAACTATGCGTGCGCTCCCGAGCACCACGTAATTAATTTTGAGCGACCTTAGCTCACGTCACGCAATAATAGAACTTCGATTATTACTGGATTAATAAAAATATCGTATCTTCTTATTACAGTGTTGATGTAAAACTAACTTAAACATCAACATTATTTTATGTTGCATCTCGTAAAATTTTAAGATAAAAATACATGCACAAAATGAACACGTAATTACTCACACGAACTAGAACTGAAACAGAAACCTTCAAACACGGGCAAAAAACTCCCTGAACTAGGAGTCTGCTTGTTTCACAAATCATAAATGTACACAAAATACACACATAGCCACTCACACAAAACAGACTTACAATATAAAACAACAAACACGGACATACACAAGAAAAACGCCTGTATAACACAAATTAAGTGCGCTTGCACACACACGCACAAACATTGAACATTTCAAACACGAACTGCGTTTACTTTCTGACTGAACCAATGAGTAAATCCAGTCCTTGTTCCCTGGAATTGGAGTTCAAATTGTAGTTCGTTGCGTTCGAGTGAACTCTAATCCGTTTTTATTTGTGCGCCTTCACAGCTGTGAGTATGAGGATACGAGCGCTGATGTTTTTTTTTCTAAAACAGAAAAGCCGTTTTTTGTTAAGTTAATAACCTTTTATTTGGTGTAGCTCATTTAGCGTATTTCATTTCTCACGTATCTCCTGTATCTCATTTATCTCAACCGTCGTACGTCGGGTATCTCATTTATCTCAAATAAAATCTCGTGTAACTCAATTATCTCAGAACTCGTATATCTCCGTTATCTCAGCTCTTATCTCATGCACGTCACATATATATCTCATGTACCTGTCGTTACGTATCTACTTTATCTTAAGATTCACAGTATATCGTTCTTCTAAACACTAGTGAGGCTGAATTACCTGAAACGTAATATCTCTCATCTCGTATGGCTTATTCATATCACCTCACGTATTATCTCATACAGCTCATTTATGTTAAATTACTGCTGTCGCGTTTATTTCGAAATTCATTATTTTAAATCTATTCATTCGAAATGCGTACCCATCTCATTTTAATTCTACTTAACCTTACCTGAAAAATTATAAAAAGGTCTCCTTTAATTCATGCAGAGATACATGCATTGCAATGTAATAGTCCAGTAATTGGGATTCATTCCGTGTGAACACAATACAACATATTACGTAGCCAAATAAGAAAATCACTGTTTTCCTAATGATGAATCTGCTATAGAAGAAAAGAAGAAAAAAAAACAATCGATGCAAGTAACAAAATATAAATAAAACTTTGAAAGAAATGTTAAAAGTAATATCATGAATTTCCCATTCAAAAAAAGTATCCGCACAAAATGGGAAATATAAGATCACTATCAGACAAAAACCCCATACGGGTAAAGGGATCAACTTTTCACCATAGAAAGTAGTGATATCAGAGCCAAAATGGCTGCCACCAAGTTTGTGGTTCGAACCGTGATCACTCAAGCTTAACTGACAATCACCGTGGTGTTAGTTAGGATAGTGATCAGGGTTGGGACGGAAAACTTGGTGGCAGCTATTTTGGCTCTGATATCACTACTTTTTATGGAAAAAACTTGATGGGTCCTTTACTCTTATGGAGTTTTTGTATGATATCACCCCTTTTGGTTTTATGGTTTTGCTGTGGTGTAACTATTGATTGTGAGCTCCTTAAGAAAATATAATTGTAAATCGTTTCTTGAATAGCCTAAAGAAAATAGTCAGTTTGGTATAATTAATGGTCGCTGATTAATTATATTTCCATAAAATGCCCGTTGTATTATATTTGAGCACGATAAGTTAGTTTAATTTAGGCCTATTTAGATTATTTTATTACAACACGAACCAATGTTTGAAGATCTTACTTGGCTTCTTCAAGGGTTGAGTCGTGACGCAATTTTTTTATAGCAGCAGATTACTGTAAGTGGTGTTTACCAGCTTGTATGGAAACATTTTTTTGGAATGTAAAACGTATGGTCTTATTTTAATATTTTCTTGTAAGAAGGTTTTTTTTTTTTTTTACTTATGTTTTAAGTCTGCATTGAGAAAGTTAGGTAGTTTCTAAGATCAGCTTGAGGTATAGCTGGATGTCCTTAGGTCGAGTCCCCGTCGGGGCAGTTGACGTGTCTTTGTGTCTCAGAAGGGACTATTTTGTAATCTGCGAAGTCCGGTCTTTAACGCTGGAAAATGCTTTGCTGTACCTTCTTCAATGTAAGATGTTTTTAACTAGCCTTACGCCAATACCACTTTTTGCCAAAGCGATCCGGTGCAGGTACTGGTCGTACTGGGTAGCCGATACCAATACTAGGTTGTTGTGTTTTTTTTTAAAGAAGATCTAGGCAAACTTTGGCTGAAAAGACAATATTAGAAAGAATTTTTACTTCGTTAGTAAATATCTTGCTCTATATTCCTTGTTAACTGCTTTGTTGCCAAATAGCTGCAGTTCACACGAGAGTCAAAAACAGTGCAAACACACGTCACACGTTAAGTGCGAGGTCCCCAGTAACACTAAGCATAGCGAGCAAGCACAGCCCAATGGTTACCGCCGTCGTCTCATAACCACCCGAATACCGAATCGAGTCCAGCACTTAAGCCCAGTTCCTTAAAAAAATATTAGAAGTCAATGTGCCAGTAAAAGAGCTAAGTAACCACCGACACTGTGTAAACATTGAAACTCAATTTAAATCCAGTCGTCAACACGGTGGAAATATGTAAATTTCAGAAGATTTCATGCAATCATGTATACATTCTCAACTGCCACCACCTCCTCATCCAAACGTTGGCTGCACTGCAGGGAAGGATGGAGGTGGCTTTCCAGCACTACAGCTTGTTGCTTGGCAACCAGTTGGAGCCAAAGTTTGAATGAGGAGAAGGCGGCAGTTGCACATAGTTGCATGAAAGCGATTGAAATTTACACGTTTCTACTCTGTTATTTAAGGAACTAAAAAAAATCTATAACTACAACGATCTATGCAATCAGTCGTACGACGAAGCCACGGAATCAATTTATGGCAAACAAAGTAACGGCCTCCAAGCTGAAGCCCAGAAAAGTAAGGGCACGTTTATGCAACCACTCGCTTTTGCATTCTCACAGCTAGAAGCTAGAAATCACCTCAAATTCCAATATGGCGGCGGTTTTATGTCTGCCGCCTCGCAACGAAAACAGCAAATAACGTGAGTTCAGAAGTGTTTGGGAAAATTGTTTCGTCATGAGGAATTCTTTATATTATTGGCACGGATTATAAGACTGCAAGTATTTACTCAAACGATGTCGAATTTAGCTAACCATTTAGCGTTGTTACCATGGCAATGTCACCTTTGCCATCGCGGTTGAGTTCTAGCTGCGAGAATGCAAAGGCGAGTCGCTGCGTAAACGCGCCCTAATGGTCCCAAAGTTGAAGGCAAAGAAAGTAACAGCTGTGGAAAAACTGTTTATTTCTCAATTCAATCCGTTAAAACTAGGACACGTCATTTTTGACTGGATTTCAGCCAGTTATATTTAATAGAAACCGAAAATAAGTTCTAAAAAAAAAGACACTTAAAGGTGCCGGTTCACCATTTCGATAGCGTTGCCCATATTGTAAACACAGCATCCACGTTCCAGATTCTCCGTCATCCAATAGGCTGTTGTGAGTCACGTGATCTCGTTTTCGTTATGAAAATCCACGGCTCCGCAGCGAAGTGTTGTTCCTTTTTTTTAATTTACCGCTATTTTTTTTTTATATTGCTCGAAGATTCTACGGTGCTCATCTAGGAGTTACAAAGGTGAAAAGGCGCCTTTAAACCCTGCCACCAACACAGTAAACATATGTAAATTGCAGACGGTCTCGAAAAAACGGTTAGCCTGGTGTATTCAGAATCAGAATCAGAAATGGCTTTTATTGCGTAGTATATTTACATATGAGACAACAGCTTACGATAAGACCAAGGTCTTTTTTTACGCCAAAGGAAAAACACTAATGACAACAAACTAGTCAAATAAAATCAGCGCAGGTTGAAGCAAGACACATAGTAAAAATTTAAAGGGACATAAATCCTTCTGGTAAGCCATGCGACCCGTTGAGAAAAGCGTTTGCAACATTTACATAAGTTAGAGTTAATGTCGCAAATCATCTCGTACGAAAGGAAAAAAAACAAGAAAATGAATGTGTTGGCCTAATGTCGCAAAACTTAGTCATACAAGAAAGCCAACATGGACATGTGGACTTTTAAAGGGTTAGACCTCTCAGCGCCATTTTTCTCGATCCTCCACATCAAGTACGACCCCAAAGGTCCATTTACTTACCGTTAGTCTTTCCCTTGCTAAAAATCCGATTTAAAGTGTGGCGTCTAGGAGATTTTCTGTTGAATATTGTTAACTATATTTAAGAACGACCCGTTCCTATAAGATCCTTTGCGCGCCTACAATTACCTTGAAGTTTTATCTGTGTGTGCGCAGTACTAATTTTAATCGTGTGGTAATAATTACTACGAGATCAAACTTCTGAAAGACTAATGCATTAAAAATTAAAATGAATTATTCCAATAGATCGCCAAAGCAAAATTATACGACACTAGTCTAGAAAATTATATATTGTGATTTTAAAATATGACAATCATTCCGGTTTGTGACGGTACAACTAATACGTTCACACTGGCTCGTCTATTAATCGCAATGCCAACTGAGATAGTAGCTGCGTTTTTCGCTGCGAGGAACGAAGCTACTGTCTCAGTTGACCTTGACTATGGTAAACGCGCGGATGCGATCGGCGCGTAACTGTTATAAGGCAGGCGGAATGTTGCTTTAACCATATGACGAAAACAAACACGAAAAAACTAAACATGACAAGGGAAGCGAGGAAACATGGCAGGGACAAGGTGGGGACAAACAGGACGAATAGCACCGACAGAGAAAAAACTAGAAGGAAAATTTATTTATCGGTAAATATTTAGCGGAATTAGCAATATAGTGTATCCGTGTCAGAAAGGAACGGCTAGTCAATACTGATCCATCTGATACGGATACTGGTGTAGGTACAGCCCTGTGGTTTTTCAGTTGGTGTCTTGTGTGTTATTTACTGCTCCATTTCTATTTGGAGTCAACTTACTTATTCGCTGTTTTCTTTAACCACTTCCTTGCAGGTACGGGCTGTCCAAAGAGCAGATCAACTTGGCCCTACCCACCCTGAAAGTACAAGGAACGCTACTGGGTGATTCCTGCCCCCTAGAGGTGGACTTTCCCTGTCAGCCTCGGAAATACCGCGCCTACAGCGGGTACTGCAACAATGTTCAAAACCCCAAGTGGGCCAACGCCAACACCAGATACATACGCTATCTACCGGCGGATTATGGAGATGGTGAGTACACAAGCATGGCTCTACTTACACTATATTTTATTGGATGTAACTCAATGCATGCCATTTGTTAGGCGATTCACATTTGTAATTTACAATAATTCTACATTGCCATCTGTTGAAATTTGCATTGGCATCGGTAACGGCCTACATCGTCTTTGTAGGTATCGGGTCGAAATCGGCACAAAAGTAACAGCCTATAGAGCAGTGACACGACGTAGTATTATTGTATATAACTCTATACTGGAGCCTTAATGGGTTAGCTGCAAGGGGCACTGCAGAGAGAAAGAGAAGGGCGTGATACTGAAGCCGATGCTGTGAAGAGTGATTTCTTAGACCTAAAACGCGTGATTTTTGTTGTTGGAGAAAACAACGTTATTTTAAGCCTAAGAAATCTGCTCTTCCGTTGTTTTACCCTCCATTTTTATGTAGTGTACCTTGTAGTTATGCTCTCCAAAACCCATACTGGTGCCAATATGGCGACAAATATCACTGCTCTACACCAACACGACGCGGTAAAAAAAACAGCAGCTATATAGGGGTGGTCCACAAAAAACTGACGGCACAACATTTTCTCAGTCCAACTTTTTTAGTTATCACCCCTCAGAACCAGGAGAACCCAAAAATCTTCCCGTCTCATTAGATTTGATTTCTGTCCTCTCCTGGTTCTGAGGGGTGCTAACTAGAAAAGTTGGACTTAGAAAATGTTGTGCCGTCAGTTTTTTGTTCACCACCCTGTATAAAAAAAAAATAGTCCTTAGGGTGAGGCATAAAATATAAAATTACCATTCTTAAATGTCATTATATCGGGTGTCCCAAAAATCAGGGGTCACCCGGGTGATATACCCTGGTGATATACCGGGTATTCGTGCTGATATATCGGAGGGGGTTTGCTCTTTGTTAATGCTGATGGTACCATTAGCATTAACAAAGATAAAAAATCCCGGGTATATCGGTATTAACACCCGGTATATCACCCGGGTGACTCCTGACTTTTGGAACACCTGGTATAACTTTAATTCTTTATTTTACCCAAAATTTTAAAAATTTGAAGTCAATGGGGCCGAAAAATAATTAAAAAAAAATACAATAAAATTTCGCCCACCCGCGCAAACTTCTTACGATCTAGGCCCGGGAACTGACTTGCTTTTATTGAATAAGCCTTATGTTAAGAAGCATGGTTTCAGTTAAACTGCAAAATTGTTTGTTGTGTATATCCGGGTGTAATAAAAAGTTGAATAATTTTTTTTTAATTAAAAAAAAAACTATACGGGGCAAGGTAAATGGTAAAGACTTCTTTTAATCAGGCGGTAAAAGTAATGTTACAGTATTGGCAGATATGCGGCCATGTTATGCTCACAATAGCTGACCAGGGAATGGTAATAAATTCCCAGTACAACACTATACCATAGTGTACAACAATGTACGTTTACTAACAAAGCTTTGTAGTACCATAGACGCTTCCTCCTTCATATGCCTTCCCTTTAATAAGTCTTTGCAATGTATTAAAGTGTCCGCGGCCAATCTTGAGTTCTCCGCAGAACGAACACAGATAATCGACTGTACGTTTTCAGTAGCAGAGTGCCTTGTTGATATCCAAGATAGTTACAAAAACAATGGCGGCTATCGATTAAAGCCACTCCCTCCAGGAAGACGTAGACGCTCACAAAATACTTGCAGGACTCAAGATACACCGCGCACACTATAGTTTGTTAGCATTAGTTACTCAGCACGCTGTCAAT
>JAHWFP010259409.1:48028-72903 GCA_023313725.1 Lithobius niger | reverse complement strand
TAACCAGTTTGTGCATGACACCTAAGCTGAACTTGTCTGTGGTGCAAATCAGGAAAAGTGGATTGCCGAAATGACCTCCATTTTGCAACACGTGTTTACGGCGGCGGGAATCGTTGTCACGCTGTTTTATAGCTTCGCCACTTTAACGGGGATTAACCTGATAACAAGCGGTTGCAGCGACTACCTGGTCACAACCGGTCTTCTGTACATTTCCACCACTTCGTGCCATTTCAGTTTCATACTTCCGGTTTTTTTTTAATATTCATTTTAACTAATTT
Source organism: Lithobius niger (assembly GCA_023313725.1). Taxonomy (NCBI): domain Eukaryota; kingdom Metazoa; phylum Arthropoda; class Chilopoda; order Lithobiomorpha; family Lithobiidae; genus Lithobius; species Lithobius niger. The sequence goes on along the minus strand of JAHWFP010259409.1, from coordinate 72,625 downwards.
TTGGAAGGTGAATCTAATGGCAGGGATGCTGCCGGGAGTACCAGTTTTTTTTTCCAGATTTTTTCACATTCCCACTTTTCATTTTTTTCACATATTTTACCTTTTCACATATTCGCTTTTCACTTTTTTCACATTTTTAACACACCTGCTTTTCTTTTTTTCCCCCACATTTTTCACATACCGTACATACTTTACATTTCTGAATCACTATGCTTTGTTTTCATAAATCACACCAGTTTCCCAAAATTCTTTAATAATTTTTTTTCTTTTCCAATAAACATTGTAATGTCTCTGCTCTGTTAATTTCACTCAAGAGAGTGAAAGCGAATCCAAAGGGACTTTGGCGGTAAAAAAAAAAACAACAAAAAAAACAATTTTTTTTCGTGTCCTAAGCACTGACACGCCTATACGTAATTCAGGGCCTATAATTAGGGCCGATAGTTTTATTGTTTTTACTTCGTTTTGTGTTTTTTGCCTTTTTTCATACCAACACTCGTATTTTTCACATTTTTTCTAACCACCGGCAATTTTTCACATTTTTCATAATATTTCACACCAGCAGCATCCCTGTAATGGTGAAAACCGTTTATCTGGTACCGTTCCGCAGATGATGGGCTTACTTGTTGGCCACTTGTTGGCCACTCCCGGCCACTTGTGGGCCACTTCCGGCCACTTTTGGGCCACCTCCAACGAAAATGTTGAGACGCACGTCTATTATTCGCTACAACAGCTACCTCTGTTATATAATCTAAAACTAGTAACCATCACAATTGCCGGTTAGACATGTGTTTTAAGCCTAGTTTTGGATTTTAGGCGTAATTGTGCACCACTGGTAGTGGATACGACTGTTTCAGATCAAACTTAGTACAGGAGCTAGCTAGCTCGATGCACGTATGCACTTTTATGTCCCCTCAGTTTGACTGCTGGGCATTATTACACACATACAGGAGTGTTAAACACAATTGGTCACGTGGTCCAAATCATGGTCGTTTGGCCGCCATATTGGACGCCATATTGGATGCCATATTGGGAACTACGCCCAATGATATCTCCCTTACTGGTGGTCCGATTTTTAACTTTCTTATAGCCCATTTTAATCTCCGTTAAATGCCCTACAACTTTTGCGGTATGACTTTTTTTGATAATCCCATAAGTTTTTGAGAAAAAGCGTGATTTGAGTATTTGAATGAGTATTATGTGAAAACGCCGCTTCTTGAGTAAATTTCTTATAAAAGTGCAAGAAAATTGCTATAGAAACAGATCTGTACGGGAAAATAGTTGTTGCTTAAATAAACCGGCTTAGCCAACCTCGTTCCGTAATAAAGACGTATTTTCCAATAGTATCAGAAGGTTATTTATAGGGGGATTTGGACTTAACGTTACTGTTCCAAATCCACTTTTTTTTTTTATTTAAAAAATAGCACTTAATTTTCAGCCATATAAACCCATACATCTTCTGTAAAAAATTTCTGGCAATAACAGGGCCTTGGAAAATCCTCCGGTTCGGATGCTCTTTTGCATTTGCTGAGTTAAAAGTACCCTCTTTCTCTCTCTCACCGTAATCCAAAGTTCATAATTTTCCACTTATCATGGTAATGATATAGCGCATTAACAAAGATGTAACTGTCAGTTGAACAAATCACAGCTTCACTCACTCACGTTTGAAGTAATTGATGTGTGAATGAAAAGTATAGGCTAGCATTCTGTCACCTGCTTCTTTAACAGATTTGAAACAGTAGTGTTAAGTGCAAATCCCACTACAAATAACCTTCTGATACTATTAGAAAATATGTCTTTATTACGGAACATGGTTTGCTAAGCTAGTTTTTTTAGTCAACAACCATTTTCCCGTACAGATCTGTTTCTAATAGCAACTTTCTTGCACTTTTATACATATAGTCTGACAGCTGGCACGAAAACCCAAATAACTAGGGAGTTTTGACATCTGGATGCATTCCAGAAATTGATGCTTCTCTCAGCGAAGAAACGGTGCCGAATGCCGGTGTCCTGTAACCATCGCACCGTTTCGCAAGACTCGCCGCAGTAATACAAGGCCAACTAAGATAGCAGCCGCGTTCCTCGCTGTGAGACGCAGCTGCTATCTCAGTTGGCCTTGGGTGTAGTAGACGAAACAGCATGAACGCAAAAATTGGGTCGCCACAAACCAGAAAGATTTTCGTATTTTAACATCACACTTTATAATTTTTCAGGCTAGTATCTTATCATATTTCTTCGGCGATCTATTGGCGTAAATAATTTAAATTTTACCGTATTAGCATTTTAGATTTTTGATCTCATGATAATTATCAGCAAACTATTAAAAATTAGTACACACACACACTCAGATGAAACTTCGTGGTTATTGCGCGCTCGCAAAGAATCATATAATCGCAGGATGCTACTAAATGAGTTCCCAATATTCAACAGAAAATCTGCTAGACGCCACATTTTAAAACGGATTTTTAGGCAAGATATTGACTAACGGTAAGTAAATAGAACTTTGGGGCCGTATTTGATGTGGAGGATCGAGAAAAACGGCGATGGGATGTAACCTTTAAATTTAATGCCATCTTCTATAAACGGGGGATGAAAGTTCTCAGGATCAAGACTGACGAAAAAAGGCCTCTCAAAATCTTAAAACTCCAAAATAGCGTCACCACCTAAACAACCTAGCCTAACCTACACAAAAGCCGGATCAGATCAAGACAAATTAGGCGCGTAAATCAACCATTGACATTGAAGGAAGCGCAAGTTTGCTAGGTGCTGCCATCTCTACACCAAGCGGCGAAATTTCAAACTAACCGACGAGAGTTCCAAATTTTATCAACCGATGACGCCACTTGGCAAACTTGTCGCGTCGTTATTTGTTGTGCCTTCTAGCGGAGCATTATAAAAGGCAAAGCTGATCCGGCCTGTACTGTAGGTGCCTTAACGCGTGCCAGCTCATTTTATGGTGATTTGATTTAATTTTGATGGAACAATGTTCTTTTATTTATTTATTTTTGCATTTTATTTTGGACCATCGTAATTATAAACCCAAACGTAATTTATTTATCTTTTATTTCATGTGTAACGTGTTAGTCCGGCGCTGCAAGTTCTCGTACACTGTTTTACACATTAACTAATATGCGTCAGATACCATACAACTGGTTGAAAATATGGGATGAAAATGAATTCAAGTGTGATGCGATTTGGATTATGATTGCTTTTGGTAGCTGAATGAAGGCTACAAACCCAATGCCTTTTTCGGATTGGGCTACATGGTTCTTTCTTGTTGTACTGATTTTAAGGATTTATTTTTATATTTAAGGCAGCCTTACATCCTGGTTGCTCTACACACTTCTGTATTAGGCATATAATGTACTCAGTAAAGCCGTTGTGTACACTGTGACAGTACGAATCACTGTGTAAGCCCAGACTCCACTCGAATTCTACCTTGGCGATTCACAGCTTCTCTACCATCAGGACAGTACACATTTCAGTCGCAGTTTGCGTGTACGTGTAGAGGCTGAGCTGGTATGTGTACTGTGCACAGCATCTTCACAGCAGTACCGTGAATCTGCCACATGGTCCCCCCCCCCCACCCGGCAATGCCTGAATTCTAAAGGATTTGGAAGGAATAGGATACAGAAATTCACTTTTTTGTAGTTGAAAACGATTATTGTATTCGTAAATTTGTGAGTTTCCTTCTATTAAAGGAAGGGGTAATGAAGATATGATTTCCGTTTCCTGATCACATGTGTACGAAACGCATTTTTTTTAAATTACTACTAGAATGTGCATTTAATACAATAAAGCAGAAAAAAAATTTTTAAGGTAATAAAATAAAATAGAAGACATAAAGTTACTTTTTTGTGTTTTCATGTAGTCTTTGGGATTAAGTTACAAATTATTGTGTGTGTTAAAAGGGCTTACCCTCTCACTGTATTCGAGCATCCTGCGCGATATTGCTTTTGCAACATTTTGCAAAATTGTTTCTCACGAGGGGGAAAATAGGTAAATGAATGCCTTCGAAATGTAAAAGTAAAAAAAAAATATTTTCTTTACTGTTTTACTACTACTTAAATATTTTCCATATTACGAAACTGGTATGTGCACTAATGTAAGAAGTGGAAACGGAGCCAGTAGTACAGGCGAAAATGGTAAAAAAAAAAAAACTTATATTTCGGTGTCAATAAAATTAACGGGCGACACCATCATCAGAGAAATAAAAGAATAAAAAAACACCTTATTGTGTGCGTGGCGCATCTTGAGTCCTGCAAGTATTTTGTGAGCGGCTACGTCTTCCTGGATGGGGTGGCTTTAATCGATGGCCGCCATTGTTTTTGTAACCATCTTGGATATCAACAAGGCACTCTGCTACTGAAAACGTACAATCGATTATCTGTGTTCGTTCTGCTGAGAACTCAAGATAGGCCGCGGACACATATTAATGGGCGTCCACCGTGCAGGCGTCATTAGTGAACAGGCTTCTAAAACATTAAAATAACGCGTAAGAGAAGGCTAAAAAAAAACGTCAAATTTTGCAAAGAGTGCATACGAAATGTGAGAAGAAGAAAAACTAACATATCAAATGGGCAAAAACCCAACATGTTGGTGAAATCACAAAGTACTTACAGGGACGTGCGTGTGGGATGCGGGGAGCATGGACACCGAAATATACGTTTTTTTTTTTACCATTTTCGCCTGTGCTACTGGCTCCGTTTCCACTTCTTATTTTCTATATTATACATCTTTGAAATATTTTCACACTCTTGAAGTAATGGTGGAAAACTGAGCCGAGCCATACAGGAAAGCCAGCCGGGAGCACCGTAACTATGTAGTTTTCCAGTACTTTTTACGTCATCCTTCTAGTATTTAATTTATAATTTTCAATTTCGGAAACGATCTTTCAGCAGAAGCCACTGACTTAATATACTGTCACACTACATGGGACTTGTACAAAGTATCACACGCCATACCGAAACCAGACTGGGTTGGTGCCCCCCCCCCCCCCGAAATTGGTGGCCCGTGTAGTTTGCCCACCCGACCCCCTGCAGTGACCGTCTGCCTCAGAGTGTTCGTCTTAACTTTATCGTCAACGACTGTACAATCATTGTCCTTAAAGGGACACCCGGCCTGCCTTATAACATTGTGCGTGCCAAATTACAGCTACGCGCAGATCGTCATCTGCGCAATTACAGCACCAAGGTCGGCTGGGGTGGTAGCTGCGTTCCTCGCCTAGCTGCTGTCTCGGTTGGCTTTGAGAATAGTACGCGAGACAGAATCAAGTCAACGATTGTGTCGTCACAAACCGGAATGATTCCCGTATTTTAAAATCACAATTTTTATAATTTTCTAGGCTAGTGTCTTATAATTTTGCTTCGGCGATCTATTGGAATTATTAATTTTAATTTTTACCGCGTTAGTCTATTAGATTTTAGATCTCATGGTAAGTATTAGAAAATTAGTAGATGTAGACACAGAGATGAAACGTCATGATTATTGTACGCGCGCAACGCATCATATAGTTACAGATCGTTCTTAAATATAGTTAACAATATTCAATAGAAAATCTCCTAGACGCCACATTTTAAAACCGTTTTTTAGCAAGGAACAGACTAACGGTAAGTAAATAGACCCTTGGGGCCGTACTTGATGTGGTGGATCGAGAAAAATGGCGCTAGGAGGTATATACCTTTAACTAAAGCGTAAACTTACATTCTGATTACGAAGCATTAGCGGTTCTTATGTATTAATAATGTTTTTTCCTCAAATTCTTCTTTTCAGGAGTCAGCAGCCTTCGTTCAGCTAAAGATGGCTCCCCTCTCCCGAGCGCTCGTCGGGTCAGCGCAACGGTCCACGAAGGCAGGGTGGTCCCTCACGACTACGTCACTGCAATTGTTGCAACGTGGGCCCAAATGATAGCCCACGACATTGCTCATACTGCCCAAGCAGTGGGCAACAATGGGCAGCGGCTCAAGTGTTGCGGCCCCTCGAATCCCCATCCAGAGTGTGCGTCCATAGCCGTCGATAAAGACGACCCAGTGTACGCTGGAAGAAACGTGCATTGTCTTGAGTATGTGCGGTCGTGTATGGGGCCACGTACAGGTTGCATGTTGGGTAAGTCTAAAGTGGTGAAGTCGTTAAGTGTGTCTCAGATTTGAGTTTGTTTATCCCCGTGCCATATATCCATATACCATATACCATATATACCATATATATATACTATATGCCATATACCAGGGTTATATCTCGTTTCGTTCCCGTTACTTCCTATACGAGTATATGCTATTATTAGCAACCCATACCCAAGTCTTAAAGATTTATTTAACTGGTACGGAACTTCTGGAACATACTGTATGTTTAGCCGCAGCGAGCGAGGCACGTAATTAAAAAAAAAAAATATTCTGCGAAACGGGATTCTGTGAAACGGATGTTTGTCTATAAATGTTTGACCATTACACAGGAATAATGTGTTAAATTTCGTGTGCCTAAAATGTCTTGAACGGACATTAAACGGAAGCCCTGAATGCGATTTTTGTTCTGCTTCCTGTGTTGTACAAGTAGCACGATCCCCACAACTTTCAAATTTACTTTATGCCCCTATCTTGCGAAGGTTAGGAGCTACAAATTGGATGACCTTGAATACGACCTCCCATTTTGGATGGCATCATCGGATTCGCTATAGGTGACTTCCTATACGAGTATGCTATTATCAGCAACCCATATCCAAGTCTTAAGTATTTATTTGACTGGTACGGGACTTCTGGGACATACTGTACAACATCAAATACCGCAAATAATCACAGCTTCATTCCAATAAGGCACGCCTTTTAACTTCTGCCATGTTAAATTTTTTTAAATTATTTTGCTTCTGCGAAACGAGATTCCGCATAACGGGAATTCCCGTTTGGGAAAGGGTAACTACCACGTGTATAACTAAATATTGTTAAAAGAGAACCTTGGCATTGACATTGATCTAGCGACGACCAAGCATTCCAAACAACATTTAAAGTACAGGTTTTTCCTTCTGTGTTGCCAATTTTCAAAGCGCAAATAAATCAATTGCTCTTATTTTGCCACTCCTTCTCTTTGTTAAATTTGAATCCACCCAAAACCAAAACTGGTAGAAAAACCCGCCAAGTTTCCAAAAACGATCGGCCTTTGAAGGTAGTGACATCATTCAACCAAGGAAAGGCCGCCAAGGTCAATCCTATTAGCCAAGTTAATCGCACCGACTAATAGTTCGAAAGTTAAATGAAAACTTGAAGATTGCTTTCGCTGTAGCAATCTTCAAGTTTTCATTTAACGTCCAAAGTATTATTGGGAGCGATTAACTTGGCTAATAGGATTGACCTTGGCGGCCTTCCCCATTCAAGGTATTAAATTTCGTGTACCTACAATTTTGTCAAATTGGATTTGGCGTAATGGGATTTAACGAAAGGGAATTTGCCCTAAGAGGATTTGCCCTTTAGGCAAAAGCTTTTAATCTGCTTTCTTTTTGACAAAACGGAATTTGGCGAAACGGGATTTAGCGAAACGGGACTTCACCCATGCCACTACCGACCCGAGTGAAGTTCCCCTCCAAGGCATAAGAGAACTAATTTGTACAAATCTTGCTAAAATTAATTTCCGTCTCATTTCCAGCAACCACCCAAATCTCAAAACCAACTGACAATACCAGAAAAAAAAAAACAGTAGACAAAAATGAGAAAATGCTTTCTACTAAAAAATGTTGTTTAGGTATAGTATTCCATGTTCCCATCCTACTTGCACAGCCACTGACGTGGGACAAACCCGTCAGAAACTTCGTGAAAGAATTTCAGTCCATAAGTCAAATTTTTAACTAAATCTTGCCACAAATTCTTTAGTTCAGCACTGTATCAAAACTGCAACCTCCCCGAGTCGGATGTAGACAGGGCACACTCCTGACCTGGAAAACTCCACTATTCTCTTCAATGAAAAACAAGAAGGGGCAGCGGAATTAATTTAGAACATTTAGTGATCTTGTCTGAACCTTTACCAGTTCATATCATGCCTGACAATAGAAATATTAAAGAGTTTGTACCAATAATACATAAACTTGGACTCTTTCAGTACAAAACGTAGCTTCCTCCGTCCCCCTCTCAAGCGTAGAAGGAGGTTGATAGGTGGCGTTTACTTTTTGCAGAGCGTTGTGGAAGGTAAAGTTGTTACGGTCTTTGCTCGAGAGCCGTAGATCTCAATGAAGGACTAACAAGTGGCGGCATCGACTGCCTAGTCGCAACCAGTCTTCTGCAACCAGTCTTTCCAAAAAGGCTAAAATAACAGATGGTTACGTTCGCATCTGCATTTATCTTCAAGAAACTCTGAAGCACTTATGGTTAGTTCCAACAAAGTTGTTTACAATATTTTCACTGCCGAATTGCAATGATTGTAATCCGGGTGACAGAATGTTGGGGAGTTGCGAATGGATTGAGTGTAGACATGAGCATCGTGCTGAGTGGCTGTTTTCGATTTTCACAGATTCAATGGTGACGAGTGTAAGGACACTTGAAATCAAAGACCGAAGTCCTACCACTGAGCCAGCCTGATTTCAGAGGTCGTGGGATCGATTCCCCGCTCAGGCACTCACATTCACGTTTGTGGTTGTCCCCAAATTGCTGATCCTTACCTTATAGACGTTGTCCCAGTGGCGTAACTACTGTGCCTCTGAGGTTGACAAATTCAACGGGCCCGTGGCCTAAGAGTCCTCCACCCACCAGCCACTTGAAAAAATATTACAATTAAAAACAAAGCTTTGGTAGGATCAAAGATTTCTTCTTGTCCTGTGTAGCTTCAGTATGTTAATCTGGTACTGGGCACATATGTAATGATAGTTCACTTACATCGTCCATAGAATCAGAACAACTTCGTGGTCGTTTCAACATTGTAGCACGTGGAGTTGCCCCGTGACTGCCCTAAATTTGGAAATTTTGGTTATCTCTAGGTTGGTAGCTAAAATTTATTTTGTGCAGTTTGTACATTTAATCTTTACAATAATATCGGAGAACGGCTAAAAGGAAAAGGACGGCCTAAAGGAAAACCACTTCTCCCCTCCTCGCGCCCGCATTGAAAATGAACCCTCCCACTCTGCGTCCAGCCAAAAAGGAGCCAGGCATGAGTGGTCGATCAATCTGACAAGCCTTCGGGAAGAGTGCCGGGAAAATGTCCCTGGAAATGTGACCGGCCCCGTGCAAAGCATGGGCTTCCTCTAGTTAACGATAATATTGTAAGCAGGGAAAAGAACACAAAGTCGCAATCGGAAGAACTATACTATTCCTCTTGAATTTTCGGTGGCATAAGCTGTGTAAAGGATGTCAAATACATATTTGTTGTTCCTACCACTTTCATCAGAATATACTTGTGTACCACTGATCTGTATCTGGTGACTGTTTCTCCCACAGTTTGTTGAGGTCGGAGGAGACGTCAGTTGCAACCAGTTGCTCTATTTTCCCACAAGCAGGGCTAGAGATGTTCAGGAGTGTGACCCTCTGTGCTTGAAAATGCCTAACTGGTACCAACACGAATTGATGCGGATGATTTGAATAGCACTAACATTGACTGATGTGACCTTCGAACTGTACATCGTTTTTCCGCTTATGATGAAGGTGGTCGGAACAGCAAATATGTATTTGACATCCTTTCACAGCTTATACCACCGAAAACTCAAGACTGAAATAATATAGTTCTTCCGATTGTGACTTTGTGTTCTTTTCCCTGCTTACAATCTCGTTCAGATGTCTCAGTTATCGCCAATCACCGGGTATTCAAGATCACGATAATATGTTTTGCGTGAAAGGTAGTAATTGAAAGTCTGTAAAGGTTAAGTTTAAGCCTTTTTGTTTTGTAATTAATTTCGAAAACCTGGACTTTCACGATTGGCCGGCTCACATTAAAGTCAGACGAAATGCTTCCGCTGTGATGGTTACGTTAACTTGCAAATAATTTTTCTAAAGGCGTGTAATTATGTTGAAATTGCCTGAAATGTTAAATTCAAAATACGTTTTTTTTTTTATTTCTTGCTTTCAATTTTTACTATGCTACGAAATTTTCATACAATTCAAAACAAGGTCATAAAGTGAAGAGGCGGTAATGAGATACCACGTAGCGGCGGGGAACAGAACCTGTGGACTGCTTGTCCTCGTTTTCTGCCATTGACTTATTGCAGCGCAGTGTGTTAACGTTAAGACACACTCAAAAATGTTTCATTAAACAAACACGAACGTCATTGAATTGTATTTTGTTTTTATTAAATTCAGGGCCCCGCGAGCAAGTCAATCAAGTGACGTCATTCTTAGACGCTTCATCTATATACGGGTCATCGAAAGAAGAAGCGGATGATTTGCGTTCATTTATTTCTGGTAAGTCAATTAATCCCCACTGTCCTGCCTGGCTATATCCAAGTTCATAAGGACCCAAAAAAGGGGGGGGGGTGCTTATTGTTACTATATACATTGTTTACTATCCAAAAAAGAATACAGAATCGGCCCTAAAAAGTTTAGGTCTGCTTTTCAGCCAACCCACCTTGTTTGGTTCCGTGGAACGAGCGCACAAGCATATTTCGTACGTTCGAGCGCACGCAACCATAATAAACCATGCATCGAGCGCACTGGACCGCTCGCATGTCAAAAATTCCACCGCATGACATCATTTTTATCCATTTCCTGAAGTCTTTGTTAAGTCCTGTTAATAATCACGTGTTCGTTGCTTTCAGTGTAGAATTACGTTCACGAATGTATTGCATGATACTTTCCATCTAGGATCGTCCCCAGCCACATGCCGATTTTGACCGTGATCCGAGCACTTTTCATTATTCCTGCGTTAAACTTTTAGAGTTCAAAGTTTGTATTTTAACTTGCGAATTTTTTTTTAATACGCGGTTGTTAAATTTATTTTGATGAAAAATAAAAACACTGCTGATAATCTGTTAAACAGGGTACTTTTTTTTTATTTATTCTAATCAGGTAAGTATGAAACACCGACTGCTATCTACATCAAGATTTAAGTAATCCTAAAGCATATGACGCAAGCAATCGTAAAACTCCGGGTGTGGGCTTATTCTGACAGTGCGCTAGAAACACGGCTTATTCTGCCTGTGTGCTACATACGCGGTACGCTCGTAACACGTGCGCTAGTAAGACGACACTTCTTCTTTTAATGTACATTGATCAGTAGCGAGATTCGAGCTGGAGTCAACTTGATTTGGAGGCCACGACTCTGACCCTTACTTTGTAAAGAGTGCCCGTGAACCGTTCCTAAAATCACGTTACATGTGGGACTTATTTCTTGGCCGTCCTCCAAGGGTTAACAGCACCGTAAGTGAAATTTGGGGCAAGGTGTTGCGGCAGTCAATGCAGTTGGTTTCACCGTGTTCTACGCTTTTAAGTGGTTTCTCTCCATGCGACATGTTGGGAGGGAAGGAAGCTGAACACCCATGGCTACTCGTCTCGTACTTCATTCCCTAAAATACATGATGTCCAACAAATGTTCATTGGACGTCCAGAATGACTAAAACGTCATGTCCAAATTAATTCCAAAAGAAGTCCATTGTAGGTCCACCATGACTTAGATCTGGAGGTCGACAGACACGGCCAGCCGGTGTCCTGTTCGACCAATTTTGGACCCCGTATGTATCTCTTTGGGACATTAGCTCTACATTTATTTTCTTTATAACCACCAGGTAATGGCCTACCAAAATCGACATTTAACTTATAGTTAATGAGCTAACATCACTTGACTAAAGACCACTTAGGAGCCAAATGTACTTACTGTACTTTGAAACACCTCCGCCTCCAAAGGCCCATATTCCAAACGCTGACTCCAACTCGGACTAGAAGTGACGTCGTAACTATGTAGTGCCATTCACCATCCGATTTCGTCCAAAATATCCATGTCGACTCTGTTGGTGTATGGTACTAAATAGTTATGACGTCATTTCTTGTCTGGAGTTCGAGTTTGAGTTAGCTTCCGGAATACGGGACTTAAGGGTTAAGGTTGCTCATACGGACCTTTGCGGAACTTAGAATTTTGTCTGTGTCTAGGAGTTAGTCTGAAGGCAAGCTTTTTCCCTTCGTTTGTGCTTTAAAATCAACTGCAAATGGGACAGCGAGAGTTTCTGCAGTTATTAATGGCTTTTATTGTCATTGTGCAATCCCTGGTAAATTAAGAACTAAGTCCAAGTCATTTTCTAATATCATCCTGAAATCTGTCCGGGACAGATCTTCACGTTTGGTATACAAACATCAAATGTTTCTTCTGATCTCTTCCAAAATTAGTGACAATGGAGACGTTTTGTATATACAATATGTAAGAATTCGAGAAAAAAAGCCTCTTTCGGAGAAGTTCGTTATTTCACATTTACATTATCGTGACCTCTTCCCTAGCCCCCCCCCCCCCCCCCCCCTTCCCAACCATCCCACCTATCAAAGAAACTGTCTTTAAGTATCAGTCCTACGGGTTTAAAATATTTCAAAAGGAACAATAAGTCCAGTTGAAATCAAAAATAGCCTTATGCCATTACAACATCACCTTTAAATGGGTGTAGGATGGTCCCTATCAAAGCTAAACAATTTTGTTTAGGATTAATGGAAAGAATAGATTCCCATAGTACATAATACCCTAATCGTGTCCATTTCATGCTATTAGAGGGCTCGCGAGACCACTTTGAATCTAAGCTCACAAAACGTTTCACCAATACGCCATTACCTCTTCACCTTTAAATGGGCGTCGGTCGGTCCCTATACAAGCTTAACACTTTTGGTCATGGTTGATAGAAAGAATAGATTTCCACCTTTCAGAATATTTTAAGCATGTTCATTTCGGGGTGGTTCGAGAGCTCATAAGACGACTTTGAAATCGAAACTCACCACATGTTTTTGCTACTACACCATCCACTTCACCTTAAACGAGAGTAGGGTGATCCCTGTCTAAACTAAACAATTTTGGTTACGATTGATGGAGACAATCGATCCTCACCTTTCAAATAGCTTAAGCATGTCCATTTTGGTGTATTAGAGAGCTCGCAAGAGCACTTTGAAATCGAAAATCACTATATGCTTTCGTCGCTACGTCATTACCTCCTCACCTTCAAGCGGGCGTAGGAACGGTCCCTATCTAAGCTACACAAGTTTGGTTAGAATTGATAGATCCCTACCTTTCATAATATCCTAAGCATGTCAATTTCGGGCTATTAGAGAGCAAACACAAGAGCACTTTGAAACGGCTGAAAATCACAACAACGACGCATTGAAAAAAGGAGCGTTTGCTCGAATTATGGATGATGTACTACTATTTTGGGGTCCAGTGGTAGCTGTTACGCAAAAGATGTTTATCAATACAACCTTTCCTGTACAGAATAATTTGCTGAACGTTTTTGTTGCACATTATACTTTTGATTTTCCTTTGATTTGCTGACGGTTAAGAAGTTAACAGTCAATAAACCGTTTTTTTTCCCTGGGAAATGGGGGGGGGGGGTTTGATCTTGCTATCACAGCTATTTTATTCCGGTTACCCTTCATACCTTCATACCAACCGTGCTTTCTACAGAAAGTAATTAACAATTCAAGCACTACGCCTCGCTGTAAGACAATTACAAGAACTTTCGGGTTTATGAACAAAATGGTTCAACGAACAAAACCAAAGGCCACTAAGTTCAAAATCGTGAAACACGTATGTGATGGAAGGGAAAGACTATAACGGGCGATTTTTGAAGCCTATAAAACTGTATTCTTCCTCTAGTTTGTCCGTGCCCTTAAACAAAGCCCTTTCCCCTTCTCCCCCCACCCCCCCGACACCCAGCTACCTTTCCCTGGAGATAAATAATGGCACGTCCCTTAAAACCGTCCGTATGATAAGTTTTTCCGTTTGCTTTAATCAGGTTGTTGTGCATGTTGACATATTTTTTTCCTTATCATTTGCTTGGTTTTAACTGCGTTTTTCTTGTTTTACGCAGGACTGATACAAACGCAGTATTTTCTGGGTGGCAAAGAGTTGCTAGCAGCAGACGACGATGTGCTAGACTGTCGAACTAAAGCCAATCGCAATTGTTTCAAGACTGGTAAGAACTTAAGTTGATTGTAACAAAATGAAGGTATTTACTGTTACACGAGTAACTCGAGAAAATACAGAACAAATGGTGTTATATTTGCACAAACGGTAAAACAACGCAAAAAAAGTGAAAATCGTAATTGTGGACAGAGTGAGTAAACAATGTGGACAGAGTGAGTAATAAGTCACACTGGACAGCAACGCGTGCAATATTAAGCCGCCCCCAAAAAATCCCTATTCAACTTTTAACTGCCCCCCCCCCCCCTTCCCATTACGATGGAGGTCGCCAAACCAAATTTCGTTCGAACTGGTCTACCCATTAAGGAACATGAGACAGACAAAGCAAAATAGCAAATCGTCAAGTTAAAACCGGACTTTACTCGTTTCGCTCGTTCAGACACTAAATTACTAACCAGTTAATAATACGAAATTAACAATGTTGAGGTCTATTTTTCAGTATAAAGCCACTAAACTTGGCACCCCTAGTTAATGTAGAGGTGCCCTTAACTCTGAAATACCAGATACCTTTACTCAACTGTTGGGTGATGCAATTGCATCAAATTGTTAACGGCACACTAGCGTGTGTTAAACGCGCAATTACATCAGTCATGTAAAAAACCAAAACTCGTAAAAGGGGACCGCCAAGTTTAGAATGTTAGGCCCTTCAAAAGAATGCTATCAACACACCAAAACATTCGCCAAGTTAATCGCACCAACTAATAGTTCGAAGGTTAAATGAAAACTAGAATATTGCTACTTTTGGTAGCAATGTTCAAGTTTTCATTTAACGTCCGAAGTACTATTCGGTGCGAACATCTTGGCGAATGTTTTGGTATGTTGGTAGCATTGAAGGGCCGAAACGATTCGGAACTTGGCGGTCCCTTTTACCAGTTTTGGTTTTTGATATATCATTTTTTTTTTTATTGTGTATTAGACTCAATTATATATTATATTTAGTTATATTTATAGTAGTATAATAATTATAATAGTAGTATAGTAGTATAATAGTAGTATATTATAATAGTAGTATAATAGTTATATTAGACTCAATTAACCTCCAGATGTGAAATAAAGTGCCATGTCAACAATAGCTTGAGTGGCCATTTTTCCAATATTTTAATATCATATCACTTCTTTGAGATGCCAAACCATTCTCTATTTAGTCGTCTCTCTACCAGTTTTTGGTTTTGTTTTAAGTTGGTTTAGAACCGAGAAACCTCCAATCATCGTAGAGGCTGAAAGATTGTCCAGATCCAGAATTGGCCAGAATAAGTTCTCGTAGCTGCTGAAGGAGCATGGTAGCCTCTCACGTAACTCTGGCTGGCAGTCCTGGCGGGGACTTTGCCAAGGGCCCCTTTCCAGTGGTTCGACCAGATCCGCAAACCTCCAACGACCAGGCTGAGCTCTCTCACCGCTCAGCCGCGATGGCCACTGATTGTTTACTTTGCCTAACTGAAAACTAATACTAGATTTGTTTGTTTCTTAGTTCTGCGGTTGATTGGTATTCACACAATTTGTGTTATCCTTCAGCTGCTACCTATTGCTTAAGACTTTCACGGAAATGCTTCTGGTAAATAGTTCAAATCACATGTGTCTTGCAGATGGAAAATTTTATATAGGATAAAATGAAGAAATAAGTATAAAAAGTGAGTGAATCTGGAAAACAGAAGGTGGATTTCAACCTAGTTTCACTAGAGAAATTCAGAAAATGTGAGTGAGGAAACTGAATTGACTATTTAAGTTGGTGTGCTTACTGTGCCTGGTCTGGGCTGCAAGTCGCCACCACCACCGGGGCCAACTAATTTGGGGCAATTTTATTTTCTTAGTTTTAAACCCCGTTTTCCAAACAGCTGGTCATTGTAGTGGCTAGTGTTGCCCATCTCGCATCGTGCTTTCAAACTTCAGTAATGCAGTGCTGCCTGTTGTTTGATCGAAGATGTAAAACAGAAGTGTAGATGCCGGACTTAAAAGTTTGTTATGCTTAAAGAAACTCAACGGGATTTAAAAAAAAAAATGAAAATCAATAAAGAGCTTACGAAGCAAACACGATTTTCGACCAAATTCAAATAAAAAATCTTTCTTTATCCCCTGGCTCATCCCTCCTCCCCTCCCCCCACTCCCGCACCACACGCTCCAGAGGGAACCAAACCCTTCTTTTATTGCCACCGGTCCAACTTTGAATTTTTACTAAACTCAATTATTACGTGATTTGTTGCCACACACACGAAAAAAAATGTGCGTTACAACAAACCATGCTACAAATCAGTTAGTTAATTCACATGAGTGGAGCAGATTTGGAAAAATTATGTGTTACAACAAACCATGGAACAATCCAGTTTAGTAATTCACATTGGCGGATTTGGCAAAATTATGCGTTATTCACAGAGGCAGACTTTGCAATTATGCATTACAACAAACCACGCAACAATTCCGTTTAGTTAATTCACAGGGGTGGACTTGGCAAAAGTTTGTGTTGAATCTAGTTTAAAACTTCAGGAGATAATTTCCCATTACTAATAATTACTAATATATTGTAATATATTTAGGATACAATTATGTGTGTGATTTACTAGCATCGGTCGTATTGTTAAGATACTACAGTTTTTAAACGAAAATAAAACTGACATTTTCATTAATTCTGGTATACACAGTATCAGAAATTTACCAGTAATGTTGCATTTTTAACATTTCATGACCTCAAATTAAATTTTTTTTAAAGAACAGTACTTGATTTTCGTAAGCATCCTACCCACCTCACAGCCTATCTATTTTAATCATTTGTAAAATTAAATATTGTTGTTTTTTTTCTGTGTGTTTGCAGGAGACATACGGGTTAACGAAAATGAAGGTCTTGCATTATTGCATACTATCTGGATGAGAGAACACAATCGTATTGCCAGATCTCTTAGAACCATAAATATCCATTGGAATGATGAAACAATTTTTCAAGAGACGAGACGAATTATTGCTGCTGAGGTACGCCATTAATATCTTGCAAACTTTCAAAGTCTTGGTCTGAAACTGCATAGTTCGCAACGTCCCATATATTCCTATATTTTTAGAGGTTCCTATATTCTTCCTATATTTAGTGGAGAAATCCTGTATGTCCTATACTTTCTGGTTCTTGGGAAGGCATATGACACCATCTGCGCCCAGTGATTGTACGAAAAAACCTTCTAAAAGAAGCCAATGAAAAACTCAAAAGGAGCCGTAAAATACTCCACTAAAGTCGTTACTGTTGCACAAATAATGGTAGAGGCAGCACAGAAGCAAGTGGATGATGCAAGTGACAAAATTGACGAGACTAGGGAAAGACAGAAAAATATTCAGAAAAAAAGATCCAAAAAACAAAAACTAAGTAGCATAAGCCTAAACGTGAAGTCGGTATAGGTAAAAAAAAAGTGTTCTGCTCTCACTTGACGTAACGTACAATAGGCTAGCCAGCGCATATTTAAACTTGAATAGTAAATCCTATTTTTTTTCACTTTTTCATATATAAGTCCTACATTTTGGTTTAAAAATTCCTATTATTCCTATATATTAGCTTCTCATTTTGGGTGCGGTATTTGTTTTTATAAATACAAACATCATCAAGTGTCGGTAAGTTTATACGTATATTGGACTGCTAGAACCTCTTGCATATATAGACATGGTAGGAAAAGTGTAACTAGTTCTCAGATTATACAGCTAGAGGTCGCCAGAAGGTTTACTTGTGATTTTTCCAATCATTCCGTGCATGCTGAAAAAAGAAAGTGTGATTTGGTGTTGCTCAGTATTTCAAGACTGTGCCTAACAATAGGAAAATTGCCAACATGGGATTTTAATGTCAAAGCTGGACCTTAAACTTCAACTCAATCCTTTTACACTTGCATTTTACAGTAATAAGCGTATTAAACACTCTTTCACATCGAAAAAAAATTGAACATTGGTCATGCAGGATATTAGAAGATAATTCGTAATCAGGAAAAAATGAACATGTTTTATTGGCTCCTGGTAATATCCATTTTTGGAATCGTTCAGTTGCTATTGTCAAACATCTGCCAGAATGTAATGAATTTATACGCATATGTTTTAATTGTTTTTTTCCCCCAAAAGGTCTAATATTCAATCACAAGAATTCAAAGAGTCCGTGTGCTTACTTTTCCCCAGGCGATTTAGCACTACTACCTGAAAGACAAACCTTGTTGTAGTGATAAATAACAGACTGTGCTATGTGGCGAAATCTAACTAAATACAGAAGCAAACCTATTTTCGTTGACTTTTGGACTTGTATGTCAGACTGCCTGAGCGGGGAATCGAACCCAGAACCTTTGAAACCAAAAGGCAACGTAAACAGGTTTGCATCTGTATTTAGTTATTTCTTGTGAGCCTTTGGCTTTCCCGTCGTTAATGGTGGAATCTAAACTACTGACGTCTTCGGTACTTTTTCGTGCATTGCTAAAGCTGAGATAATGAAAAACATGATGCAACATTTCAAAAATTTTAAGTTCGGATGGTCGCTTGCCAACGGCGCTACTATCAAGAAATGAAACGAAAAAATGGAAATTCAGAATTTTTCTTAATATTGTACAAAATGTGGTACGCCGCAGTTTTCATATTCTTTTTATATTTAAGAATGATAAAAAGGACTATTGTTGAATTGGAACGTGCCCACAAGACCGTTATTAATGTCTCACAATAGTACAAAAAGGGTGAAGACCAGTGACGAAAGGTGAGCTTTGCGAGGGCTACTTAGGAACCTGAGCACAGCAAGCAAAGACAGCCGAGTGGATAGCGTCTTTGTTTCCAAGTTAAGAGAACATGTGGTCAAACTACATCTGTAACATATGTATCTTTTATTTGTAATCGTATGTAATCAGTGTGTGCCGTCTCAGCCTCCACATCAACTATTGCTGGTATCACAGTATGTTTAATGACAGTACACGTTTGTGACGCTGTCAGTACGCATTATGTGCTGTCAGTGGTAATTAGTGTGGAGGCTGAATTGGTACAAACTAATGTGTAGGCCTACTGTCATTGTTGGAAGTACATGTATTCCCAAGGGGTTAAAGGGATATACCTCCCAGCGCCATTTTTCTCGATCCTCCACATCAAGTACGGCCCCGAAGGTCTAGTTCCTTACCGTTAGTCTTTCCTTTGCTAAAAATCCGTTTTAAAATGTGGCGTCTAGGAGATTTTCTGTTGAATAATGCTAACTGTATTTAAGAACCGTTCCGTTACTGTGTGATCCTTTGTGCACCTACAATGACCTTGAAGTTTTATCTGTGCGTGCGCAGTACTAATTTTAATCGTTTGCTAATAATTACTATGAGATCAAAATTCTAAAAGACTAATGCAGTAAAAATTAAAACTAATTATTCCAATTGATCGCCGAAGCAAAAGTATAAGACACTAGTCTAGAAAATTATAAATTGTGATTTTAAAATATGAGAATCATACCGGTTTGTGACGACACAATTAATGCTTTCACGCTGGCTTGTCTATTAGGCTCAATGCCAATTGAGATAGTAACTGCATTTTTCGCTTCGAGGAATGAAGCTACAGTCTCAGTTGACCTTGACTATATGCACGGATGAGATCGGCGGCGTAGCTTTTATATGGCAGGCGGTATGTTGCTTTAACTAAGGAACTGCACATAAGGATTTAGAACTCAATGGAAAATAATTGGCGAACAGTACTGGAAAAATTCTTTGTGTTGTATGAACCCTGGTTATGGTTGTCTGTACTTCATCACCTGTTTTTTTCCTTTTGCAGATACAACACATTCACTACAACGAGTTCCTACCAATTCTTTTGGGACAAAACCTTATTAACAGATATGAACTGCATCTTGAACCTAGCGGTTACTACAATGGGTATGACATCAACATCAACTCCGGCGTTTCAAACTCTCTCGGAGCCGCCATCTTACACCTTGCTTATTCCCTGATGCCCTCCACATTTGATCTTTACAATACTACCAATCAGCCAACTGGACGCCGCAATTTAAGCGCCACATATTACGCACCTTTTGATCTGTACGATCGCCGCTCGTTTGATGCATTGTTGATCGGCTTGACCAGCCAAAAGGCTGAGCAAATGGACGAATTTATTTCACCGGAATTAACATCAAGGCTATTCAGTGACTTTTCAGGTAAGTTTTCTCAGTATGTCGCAAGCGAATCGACACGAAAAGGTATTGGTCATACAGAAAACCACAGAGTAAACATAATCTAGCTCATTAATTTCTAGTGTTTTCTGGAAGGAAAACTGTGGACTATCACCCCCTGAAGGAAAAGTCTCGACAAGGAATTATTTAAGAATCTTTAGGCCATCTTAATCGAAAATAATTTCAGATAATTAGGATTTCCAGCATTGCACGATGTTTGTGCAGATGTGACACACATAAAAAGCGCAAGACGACGAGCACGAAACATGATTTGAAATGTTCTCATCTCCACCCACTCAACAAGTATAATCACTGTAAAGTTCTCATAAAGCAAAATGGTGATTATGAGCGATAGTTTTCATGTGTAAACTCCAGCAGAAATTAGCCTTTAGCTATCCACGTAAAGGATGTTTCCGTTAAATAAATACCGAAGCATATTTCAGTTAGATTTCGGCTGTTATGAGTTTAGCATTTTGTTGTATGGTATTTTTAATATGCTTTAAATCTATACATGGCACAGTCAACAGGATCTGTAACGTAGAGATCAAGTAGCACTTGTTGGTAATAGGAACCACTTGGATATAATGAATATCACTGAACTATAATCAAGCTGGCCTAACGGGTTTTTAGGGTTAATAGGCTAATTTAATATCTTTTTCAAAAACACAAAAATTTGCCCCGAGACGAGAATCATTGTAGAAAGTGGTATTAATGGTTTTCATTAATTTTATTCAACCATGCATAAGCTGAGTTTTAGAACCTCAAGATCATTCTAGGCATTTGTTTGTTAGGCATTGGACTGGATGCTGCTGCCCAAACCATCCAACAAGGGCGCGATCACGGGATAACCAGCTACACGAAATGGCGAGAAGAATGTGGTTTAGCAGCCGTTTTATCGTTTGAAGAGCTCCAAGACGTCATGGACCTTGAATCTGTACGAAAATTGAAAGCTGTATACAGGTAAAATAAACATCTTTGGCCAACACTTTAGGCATTTTATTTAAGTAAGAGAAATCATTATCCTATACGAGGTGAACAAAAAATAAATACATAAAACCTACAACTGTGTGACAACTTGGAGGCAACTCCACGATACTGACTAGCAATATTCCAAACAGCTCATGATTCTATGTAAACTGATGTTTCAGAAAGATCACTTGTCTCTTTTTTTTTATTTCCAATACTTGGTTTCAAAAGGAACTGGATAGTTCTGCCCATATTTTTGTTTTCCGCCACTTCTTTTGAACCCATATTTCAGGTTAACGAAAAATGAAGCACCTATTTTACTTTCTTAGAATCATGAGCTGGCTGGAAGATTGCTAGTCAGCTCCCCAAAGTTGCCTCAGAGCCACTTAAGTTAGAATAGAATAGAAATTTGTTGGTGGCATCTAAGATAAGCTATATACACATTCCCACCCTCCCCTGAAGGCTAGGTTAAGAACTTGACCGGACGATTTTTAAAAGAATTTAGTGTAGTAGAGACATGAGTAGGAAGAGCATTCCAGGGTGCACGACCCGCTTGAAGAAAAAACGCTGACGGACGTTGACTGAGTGAGGCGATATCCCCAGCTTGAAAAGATGACCCCCCTGGTGTTGGATATCAAGAAACAGAAAGGATTCAAAGTGCTGAGATCAATAAGATGGCGTAAGATTTGGTGGGTTAGTATAAAGTCACCTCCAAGGAACCGTGAGTTGCAGAGACAAGAAAAAGTTTTCACGCAGTTGTAGATTTTGTTGGGTAGAACAGAACGAAATAGAATCAACTGTAACTCAACCAAATAACATACGTCTTCATAACTAAATGATGAAGGCGCTCAGCTTACTGACCAACAGCAAACCAATCTGAGCTTGGTGGAAACAGAAAACGGGACCAACCAAAGTTTCTACTGAACAGGGTAAAGTGAGAACCTATCAACCTTCTGCAGCAGGCGGGATCTACTCTGACTATTATCGACAAGCTTTGAGCCCTGTTATGAGTGGTGTCTTGGTTCATCCCTAGTTTGCTCTTCTGTTTATTTTACCTTTTTTTTTTGCCTTCAAGAAGGTCTGGCAAGTTCTGCTATAAAGTTGCTTCAGTTGACTTAAAGCTCATTTAGTTATTTAAGAAAAAAATGCAACACACTGTAATTTGTATTCTAATGTGTATTTCCTTGTTCGAAAGTGGATAGTGCTTTGTCAGGTAGGCCTATTCTAGGCATATAGTTATAATTTATATACACAATGTAACTTTGAAGGTTTTACGTGATCCCAGAAGGCATGGCGCTAGAAGGATCAATTTTACTAGGTATTTCTATGTAATGCACCTTAAGAGGAAGCTGGGAAGGGAGGATGCAAGTGCCCTGTTTCCCCCCAAGATCCAAAGTTAAAAGTGCCTATACACCAAATGACAGGTTGGAGCATCTAACGCCGTCTAAAATTATTTAGTTCTATGTAGCAATTGATTTCAACAAGCGAAGGAATGGGCAAATAAATTTTTTATTGCACAACAAACTAGCCAGGTGCCTCCTTAATTATTGAAAGTAGGGTTGGTGCGTCCACGATGCACCAGGGAGCAAGCAGTCAAGATTAACGATATCACTGTCACTAGATGGGCCCACCTAGCAGTTCAAAATCTGCGCTTCAAAATGGTCGATATATAGAAAAAGTGCCTGTGATGTCGTTAGGCTTAACTTTACCGCTTGTTTTCTGGTGCACATGGGCGCCCCAACTTTACACTCAATAATTAAGGAGGGACGTGGCTTGTTTGCTGTGTAAAAAAAAATTGATTTGTGTGTTACTTCGCTTGTAGAAAGTAAAGGCTAGACAGAACTAGATAATGGTAAACGGGTATAGATACTGCAGCTTGTCATTTGGTGGCAATCCCTCTTTAAGAGTAAAATTTAGTAAAAATAGACAAATATGCCATTCATTTCAACTAAAAAAATTTTGAAAGTTGCCTGGCTTTTTTAAACTCCCAGATGCACTAAAATTACTGAAAACTAGTTGTTTGACAAGTCTTTTGGGGATTTAAATCAACCCTCCTCCTCCGTAGACCACTTCAGTGAATCCTTGGACCCCATTTTGAATCCCATTCCCCCCCCCCCCCCCACAAAATTTGTGGGTGCACCACCGGTAACTGTTGTACGTAGTTGCGAGCTGATTGTTTTCTTTGTTATATTTTCTTAAAGGCATGTGGATGATATCGACCTCTTTACTGGTGGTCTAGCAGAGAGGGTCAGCAGAGGGGCACTAGTTGGTCCAACATTTGGGTGTCTTGTCGCCCGTCAGTTTAGTGCCATTAGGAAAGGTGACCGCTACTGGTACGAGAACGACATCCCACCATCTTCTTTTACCAGAGGTAACTTGATCCAGAGGTACACTTCTTTTAACAGAGGTATACTAGGAAGCAAAGAGCATAAACGACTTCCTCCTTCTGAATATTATTGCATATTGTATTTACCAATTTATCAAGACCATTACATACTCTAGCTTCTGATTAAACCATGACTTTTGCAGACACACAGCCAGAATTGATTCAAGTCAAGGGTGGATCCAGGACGTAGTCTTGGAGGGGAGCCACAGGGTGATTTTTCAATGTTTTCACGGATTTTTTTCGTAGGTTAACTGCTTTTTTTGCAACAATTTCAGCAGTTTTGCTTAGTTTATTTGCCTTGGAGGGTGCCGCAGCCCTCTCGGCCCCTCCCTTGGATCCGCCCTTGATTCAATTTGGAATCATGCTGTCGTTGTGTAACTGCAACGTAGGCTATCATATGGATAAAAAATTAGCCCAAGTTTTCACATTTGTGCAATATCAAACACTATCTCTGTAAGGGTGCGTCGTCCAATTTGTTAAACTTTGAATCAGCAATAAGTTGAACCGTAATAGGCGGGCAAGGACGCTTTAGTCTGTACGTAATAGTCTACAGGTAGATTTGTTCTGTAATTTCTTTTCCACTCATAAAATCCTACCGCTTGTTATGTTAGCAAACGTATTGTTGGTCAACATTTATTAGACATAGTGCTCTTCGCAAGGCCTAATCAGAAGTTCATAGCTATCTGTTAAGCTGCAAACTAGAAATTAACAATAATATGATTTTTACTTAGGTCAAGTAATGTCAGGAGTTATTCATACGGTACCAGAATAAGCTGATTGTGTGTTGTAGGGCAGGGGTCTCCAAACTACGGCCCAGGGGGCCAGATGCTGCCCGCGAAGCACTGTCGTCCGGCCGGTGCTTTATTTTCACTAAATGCGATTTTAGTTGTTTATCCTTTTGAAGATACATTTACCTTTACCTTGAGTGGAGCAAAGGTTACTTTTTTGAAACTTGGAAGATGTCGACTTCGTTCAGAAAGGGCTGATGGGCATCTGCATGCACAACTTCGCAACTGTAACTTTGGGGAGGGAGGTGGATAAATACTGT
>JAHWFP010259409.1:28062-48018 GCA_023313725.1 Lithobius niger | reverse complement strand
CAATATCACCAGTATTTGGTATTGGGGTAAGGTCACTTCTTGCTACACTTGGGGAGGGGGGGGGAATTCCCCTTTGTATTAAAGGGGAATACAAAGGAAACGAGATAGCAAACTACATGAAAGAGGAGGGAAATACATAGCAAACTATGCGTATGAAGGGGATGGGACAAAGGGAAAGAGGAAGCGAACTGTGTAAATGAAGGAGAAGAAAAAATAGAAAGCGAACTGTAATGTAAAACGGAAAGGAAAAGGAAAAATGGAAAGAAAGCAAATTATATGTATGAAAGGGGAAAGGGAAAAAGAGAAAGCACACAAAATATATATATATATATATATATATATATATATATATATGAAGGGGAGGGGTAAGGGAAAGAGAAGCAAACTATATGAATGAAGGGGAAGGGGAAGGGTGAAAGGAAAAGAGTAAGGAAACTGGGTGAATGACGGGAAAGGGAAAAAGAGAAGAAGATTATCTGAAACAGTCATCCAGCAAATATGAAATAGAATTTTCCCGCTAACATACATCAATCAAGTTTCCTAAACTCCATTGAATCGAGAATAGGGACAGGAACTTCTGTTTCGGTCAGCCTTACTTCACGTTTAGCTTGTTGTAAGGCTAAAGCTTCATTTGGAACTTGTAGTTTTGTAATTTAGTATTGTAACTTAGTTTTGTAATTTAGTATTCAGGCAATAACAATACGTTCAGTCTAAATTCTACATAGCAAATTATGTTAGCCTTCTCCCTGTTCTAATAACAACTAAAAGCTTTTCTTTAAAAAACTACAATCCAATGGAAAGTTGTTTTAGAGTTACTTCAACTAGCCTTATCGTACAGCAAATTTCTTGATAATGTGAGAAATACAGTGTTTTAAATTTTCCTGCCGCACTACAAACTTTTACCCCCAAACAGTCCAAGAATAGAACTCAAGTCTTCACGTCTGGGTATTCACGTCGGCAAGAATTTATAGGGTTCGGGAGGAGAATTTGTGACTGGGAGCCCCCCTACTGAAATGCTAGATTCATTCCTATTAGTTCCGTCTAAGTATATAGAGGACGTCATGAGTTTTATGTGGGAGTTTCTACTCAGTTTTCAGCCTAAAACTAAACTATTTGAAACTAACTTGTATTTAATTAATATTTCTTTTAGATTAGTTGTAATTTAGTTTACTTTAAATTTGGGTTGAAAAATTAGCAAAAATTACCAGATGAAACGCATGGCGCCCTATGAAAACTCGAATGGAACTAATAGGCATGAATGTAACACGTTTCTAACTAAACTTTTTAGAGTTCCAAATTCTCCTCCCCAACCTATAAATTCTTGACGTCAAAAATAGAACTTGGGTATTCACCTCGTGTATTCATGTCGGGGAATAAAACTCGGTGTTTTGATGTTGGCCTCCGATGCAATATAGACCACCATGAATTAATGGCTGACTTCCAGGGGTGTCTGAACTCCAGACCTTCAACCGTTGACAAGTGACAATCTTTATACTGTCCGTAGATATTCGCAATGTGGGCTCCGTTGTGTTTCTGTGTTTAGGACCACGTGCGAGTTGAAAATTTTGCTTTTAAATTGCATTGTTTTTGCAATCGAGAACTAATTATTATTCATGTTGTTGTGTCTCTCATACATTCATTTTTACTTGCAGAACAACTAGCCGAGATTCGAAAAGCCACCTTGGCTCGTGTGCTATGTGACAATGCAAACGAATTGCACTGGATACAACCGCAAGCTATGCTCCAAGCTGATCCATTCTTGTAAGATTATAACTTTGGTGTCGAACTCTTTAGTGGTAAACAAAAACGATCTCTGATATTTAAAGTAATGGGAAAAGAACACAAACAAGCATCTGCCATAGATTTTGATCATATCAAAACCCTAAAAGCATAAAAAGTGATGCCAAGTTTTCACCGTAGATTTTAATCATATCACCACCCTAAAAGGATAAAAAGAGATGCCAAGTTTACACCACAGATTTTAATCCTATCAAAACCCTAAAAGAATAAAAAGAGATGCTAAGTTTTCACCATAGATTTTGATCATATCAAAACCCTAAAAGGATAAAAAGAGATGCCAAGGTTTCCCCATAGATTTTAATCATATCAAAACCCTAAAAGGATAAAGAGATGCCAAGTTCACACCACAGATTTTAATCCTATCAAAGCCCTAAAGGGATAAAAAGAAATACCAAGTTTTCACCATAGATTGTAATCTTATCAAAACCCTAAAAGGACATACAGAGATGCCAAGTTTCCACCATAGAAACAGAGCCGTACCTAGAAATTTTTTTTCTGGAGGGGCAACTGTTCATTATCAAGTCCACCAACCCCCATCCCCCCCCCCCCCCACCAATCACAACTGAAATCCAAAGTACCTTTCCTTCATTCTCCCATCCCCCCCCCCCCTTCATGGAAACGAATTGTTAGAACAATGTACATAATGGTGACAGTTAAGATCATTAGTTCCCTCACTGAACTTTGGATTTCATTCGGACTCGGGTATGCTACTCTCTAGCAAGTATAGACTGCCCATTTCGTCGAAATTGTAACAAACGGCAATTCTGCTGTTCGTTGCTGCACTATTGCGTCTAACCTACGCAGATTTATTGGTTTAAAAAGTCAAAATCTTTTATACGTTTGGTCTTTGAATTTCTGAATAATTTCCTTGAATAATGACCATAAATAAATAAATAAATAAATAAATTGATTCAAACACGGGAGTGGTTGGGAGTTAGAAGGGCCACTTATACTAGTCCCTATCAATGTTAAAAATATTAAAAGGAGAACTCCGGCCTCTTTAAAAAAAAAAACCGCAGACAAATCTTGCCCAAAAGGTGCTTAAAATGGTCAACTAAGCCCACCTGAACAGCTTCATCAAGCAGAGCCTGCCTGAACAGCTTCATCATTAATTTCCGGATACTTTCCGTGAATAACGATTAGAACTATTATCGGACTAATGACGTCTGATAATTTTGATATGACTGAAAGGGTTTGAGCAGCGGCGTGCACAGGAAGGGGGACATTGCCCCTGCCCTTTTTGGAAAAAATGCCCTTTTTGTAAAAAAAAATTGCTCTATTTTGATTTTCTGAACCGATAAATGCTGGTGCTGCAGCCAGAGAAAAGACCTAGAGGCTAAAAAAAAGGGCAAAAAGAAGGCCAGGAAAGGGGCAGAAAGGGACATATAAGGATAAAATAGCGAAACAAACTTAAAAACTTTTTTTTAAATATTGTTAAATATTTCTGGATCCAGATAAACTTTGAAAAAAAATTCCCAACAGCTATCTATTTCTAGAATTTGATGTTTGCATCGATTTTAAAGTATACAACGTGAAAGAAATATATAACCCTTCATTACTAATGTGGTAACTTAACAATGATGGACGCTGTACTTCTCAATGTCATCACCTCTGTCGTACACTCTTCTCTGAGAGTAGAATGGCCTTCTTTGAGCGTGCCGGTCGTTTCAGAAGGCTCTTACTGTTAACCACACACAATTTAAGCAATTAAACATAAAACCTAGTTGCTTTGTTTTGGTAGCGACATCTAGCGACACCGCCAAACACTAAACAACGCCAACACAAAAGCCTGCTGAGATGAAACCTCAAATTGAATGTTTGAGTATAGAAAACGATGACGTACGTAGCAGAAGACAGTACTCGGCTGAAATAAATTCAACGTGTATTACACGTTATGTTCGACTTTCTCTACATATATATAAAATCCTTATGTGACACCTTTGCAGTATGTGCGTGGCCAGAAATCGTTTAATGGTGATCGTTTGGAGACATCCAACATCAACAATAAAGCTGGAAGGGCCACAGACAACTTACCTGCAATGTGTGCCTTCCAGAACCAAAGGCGTGCGGGTGAATGTGCATCCACTGGTGAATGAGGTGAAGGGCAGGCAATCTAACTGAGATGAATAAGAGCTTCTAACTGTCCAGAAGCAAAGGTGGACGTGGGGCAGCGAGTTAGGTATACAGGTATACGTTTATGCTGGGTTCAGCTAGTACACTAGAAAAGCATAGTACAGCACACCATTATTAAGTGCAAAACTGTAACCATGGCTCCAATCGATCGTAAGTGCTTGGCCATGAGCAGTGGACAGGGAATACAAACCAATACATAAACATACGCGCATAAAGGTGGCTTACTGTACGCTATTTCTAGTGTATGCTTTTTGCTGATGGTTTTCCAACTTGTATCTAGTGATGGGCCCTGTTGGTATTTACGTTGAACTTTTTACTACATATGGCTAATTTGCAACAGGCTTTAATCACAACAAACAGCTGGGGGAAAATGAGTTTCCAACTTTTTCTTTTCAGGAACGCATTCATGGAATGTTCCAGCGATATGATCAAGTCCATTGACCTGCAAAAATGGAGATCAGGTACGTAAAAAATTTTTTTTAAGCATTTTGTGTCATAATATATTTCGCAGGTAAGGAAAGGATAGCCTGAACAGAAATTGCGCGGGGGGGAAAACAGACTCCCTCAGTAAAATCAGAATGTGGCCAGAACAAGTAAAATTTAAACAAATTTTGGCACAGAATTGATTTGGCATCATACTTGTTAGCAGAGTAGATAAGTAGGTAATGATGCTTTTCTGAAAACGTGTTATAAAATAATACCTGCTTTCACCTACGGCATCAGAAGGCAGCACTTGTCAGGTTTTCATAGGAGGCGAACCTTTAAATAAATTGGCGGCATCGTTGCCATGGTAATAACGACAATACCTGGGGAAATTGACAAAATACTCGTGCGTGGGCAACATCCGAAGTTGAAGAACTCATTCTGTGTTAGATTCAAACTGTATATAGTTCGTTACAACAAACGTAAAACACGGAAGCAGCTTCAGCCTGATAGGCCTGATGAGCACGCTTCTCAGACGTTCTCAGAACACAAAACCATGCGTTATACTTAGCTCCACTTGTAACGAGAACCCATTTTTAAAATTGAATGTTGGATTTAAAAAATAAAAATGATCGGCCAGTTCTGATCTTCCTTAAAATTATTTTAATGTCCTCATCTTAATTATTTTATATTTTAAGTGATTGATTTTGTATTCTTATCATGATCAATTTGTTTTAGTGACGCTAAATAGTTTTGATCTCCATGATGCTTTGCACTTCCTGTTACTTAACGACCGCGCCCTCTGGCGGTAAATCGCTGAAAGCAGGTCCTAGTTTCGTCCAAATGTTTATCGTAGTAAGAAGAGAGAGTGGCACTCAGGGCCGGGACAAGGTCAGCAAATCTGGGGGGGATAGCGTAATTTGAAGCCCCCTGTCAGGTTTGTGCGGCCCCCCCCCCACCTTATACTCTTAAAAAAAATGACTTATTTGGATGGGCACCAGACAATTCGAACCAGAAAATTTAGTCTCAGCAGAAAGTTTGGTCCCAAATATAAAATAAGGGAATGCCTGCGACAATTTGGTCCCAAGTATAATCTTAGCAATGTTGGTGACATTTTGGTGCAACATACAGATTTAAGAGCACACCCAGAGGTCACTCTTCAAGTCCGACAGTGAGTTTCCGGCAGTTCTGACTGGCATGGCATTAGGATGTTTATCGCTCCCGTGTGAAGTTTAGCCCCCCCCCCCCCCCAGGTTTTGGTTGCACTGACGTGCAAGCGATAACACAATGAAAATAGACTTAAAGTACTATATAGAGCTCAACTTATTTCCATTTAAATAGGGAATTCATTTTTTTTCTTGCGAGACTGAATTTTTGTAAGGGTTATATTTTAGATGCAACCGAATTATCGTATTACCTTATAATTGTCGGGGACGAATTGTTGAAAATCCATTTGAATGGCTTCACATCATAATGGATTAAAAATTCGTCGCCTTTTCGGTTAGCAGCCCCCCCCCCCCCCCCAGACGCAAATCGATTCATCGCATTGGTGACCTTTGGTATGTTCACAGATGTATGAAAGTTGTGATATCCACCCAAAACCAAAACTGGTATAAGAGAAGCTGCCAAGTTTCCAAAAAGGGTCGGCTTTGAAAGTAGTGATATAATTCAACCAGGGAAAGGCCGCCAAAGTTAATTCTATTAGCTAAGTTAATCACACCGAATAATACGTTGGACGACAAATGAAAACTTGAAGATTGCCGCCGCGAGTAGCAATACTCTAGTTTTCATTAATTGGTGCAAATAACTTGGCTAATAGGATTAACCTTGGCGGCTTTTTCCTGGTTGAATAATATCACTACTTTCAAAGGGCGATCCTTTTTGGAAACTTTTTGGGTTTCTCTTATACCAGTTTTGGTTTTGGGTGGATACATCTCAGGAACGTAAACTACAACCAGATTTGTATTCTACGAACTATAGTTTATTTATTTTTTTCTTTGATCAGTTACTTGCAAATGTATTAAAGACGGAAAGCCAAAGGCTCAAGAAGAGCTAAATAAATACAGATGCACACCTATTTACGTTGCCTTTTGGTCTGTATGTCAGACTGTCTGAGCGGGGAATCGAACCGACACAACCACATACCGAAGTGCCACCGCTGAGCCATACTGACACATATTGCAATTGTAATTCATGACCAATATTGCAGAGATGAAGCCTTTTTAGTTAGGTTTGGTAATGAATGAAGCAATATCTTAGATATTTGTATCTATGGTACCATTTTGCCAAAAGAGTCAACCCCGAAAAAACAACAAATTGTGCTAATTTGATGGGCGAGCGGTAATTTTTAAGAATAACCATTGATGCTTCTGTAACTGAATCAGGGGCGGTAACATGAGAACCAACTGGTCAAATCATTAAATATCCGAAAAGCGAGGCCCTAACTACACAAACCATTATAAGAGAAAGCCAGGGAGAAAATAAGTAAATCATTAAGCTGATATTTGGTAACAGTATAACTGTTTTAAGATCATAAAAGCCCCAAGTAAAATTACGTACGCAATACTAGGGTGACGCACACAGTCCAGGGAAAATTCATAAACTATTAAATACCTTATTTACCTTATTTTTTTACAACCTTTTTCCTTAGATGCTCTTGCATCTTTTTGTCTTCTTCTGCACCTAATTTTTTATTGGTCCGTCCCTGCGCCCCCGATTTCTTTTGCTTACTCTTGTCAGTGGAAATCTGCCAGTCAAATACTGCCTACCCCAACTTGTCCACATTTTAACTAATCGCTTCCTCCTTACCGAGGATCATCACTAACGTCATAAGCATGGGATGGCTTGCTAGTACGGGGATTTAAGGCTATTGGGAATAAAACACCTGGCCTTGACAACGGTTACTGCTAGTTGGTCAATTCGTGTGACTTTTTTTTACGGTTTATTACCTTTCATATAATCGCTAATCAGTTAAAGTAAATTTTAAAAGGAGAATTTTTTCTAAATTTGAACACCCGAATTTGGCGCCCCTGTTGGTCATTTTTTGGGGGGCAGCCACCCCCCCCCCCCCCCTTATGGCACGGCCCTGGTGGCACTACCTATATATTCTTCTACCCTGCTTGTTACCAAAAGTTGTTGGAGATAAATGTTAATCTATAGATCATTTGTCATATGTTAAGAGTTAAAACGTAATAGTGCACGCCCGTGACCTCATGGGAAAGTGTCCTTTTTGGTATAATGATACATAAAAATTGCTCAATTTCCTGCACAAAAAGGTGGACATTCTTTCCTATCGCATCCTACTCGTGCAGACTTTTATAGGACAACCATATACTTTCCTTTCCTTACCTTTCCAATTGATATTATGTTATCAGAACTGCAGAGCCGTTTTTTAGGTGGAAAAGGTTTTACTAAAGCATTATAACCAGGTTATAAACAAGACGGAAAGCCAAATCACTTCAATAAGTGATAAATAAGTACAGATGGAAACCACCTCCCATTGCTTTTTGGACTTAAATGTCAGACTGTCTTGAGTGGGAATTGAACCCTTGACCTTTGAGACCAAAGACTGTAGTCCTACCGCTGAGCCATACTGAAACGGACTTATCGATTGATCCAATTTGACTGTCCGTCCTGTTTATTCCTGATTTCATGTTTTATTGTGTTTTCCTTACTGTTCACGTGGCGTGTGGCAGGCAAAAAAGCATCCCTCCAGTCGTGGGTAGAAAGTGTTTGCAAGTCAGTTCTGGTCACCTAACTTGTGGAAAGATATTGATCGGATAGTCAGTTCAGCAGAGGTACACTAAATCGTTGTCTGGCATGTATTCTCTGCTCTACAACCATCGGCTTCACTTTCCAAAATAGGAAACTCTCGAACCCTTTGAGCTTCCTCTTTTCGAAATCTGGTAAAACCCAAGGATGCGAGGAAATTGTATTGAGACTTGTTCTTCCTGGATCCCATCTCAATTTACAGTGGTCTTTTTTTTTTGCCCTAAAAGTCATACCAATCTAGAACTCCCTCAGTGGCGCGTTAATTTTAGGTCCATCGCTTGCCATCTTCAAAAGGGACCTAACTACATGTTGTCTATCCCTTTCTCCGCCGGCCAGAACATACTGTCTGGAATTCTTAAACCTTTTCTCTTTCATGGTACGGTCACAAACCCTTGCACTTCCCTTTCGGCCCTTTTGTGCGAATCAAACTTATATTATTATTATATCGGTGAGTGATTGTTAAATACTGCCTATGGACTTTTTCCTTTTTTTAAAGCCCCGGCATCAGTATGGATTAGCGGTACGACTTCAACCTTTGTCTGAAAGTCTGAGGGATCATTTCCACACTCAGGCAATTTGACTTCTCCAAATGGCAACGTAAATAGGTTTGCATCTGTATTACTTATAACTGGGTTAATTTACATATTGCCTCATGTGTGCGACGCAGTGATGATCAAAGCGTGCAATAACAACAGTGTTAATTTTACGGCATTGTAGACTATAACTGTTTGCAGAACTAACTGTTTTGAAAAAAAGATTAGTATTTCTGCAGTTTTATCGAAGATCTCCAATCTGCTGGTAGGAAGACTGCGGTACTGTTCTGGCTGATGAACCTATTTGAATGGAACATGGACGAGGTGTTTCCGACAGTGTTATTATTTGTTACAGTTGTTTGCCGTAGCATTGCTAGTAACATCTTGTAACTTCTTGTTCTGTAGAGATATTATTTTCTAAAATGAGTTGGTAAAAAAAAACTATTCCCAGGACAAAATGAGAGAGGAGCTGTTGTCGGATTTATTAATGACTGCAAAAATAATAACAACGAATGTTAGATATCCACAAAGAAAGGCACATAAATCACAGTCTATTTCAAACCAGCAACTGTAACTTTTTACACCCAACAAATGGTTTCAAGTCTACCTTGTTCTAAACTGACGAGGATGTCTCAAACACTGTTTTGGTACCAGTCAAATAAAAAAATTGTTTAAGTACCATTTTCAAATCTAACAAGTTCCTAAAATTTACTTATCGCCCTACAACATGAATGTACAGTTCATTTATTGTATTTATTTTGTTGTTACAGACAATTTATTTGTTATGCCTGACAACGTTTTACAAGACTCACTACAACGAGCACGACGCCAAGTGGAAGAGCGAAAATATAATGAACAGCAATCTTTCAACAAAAGTAAGCTTTTCATGTGTGACTTTTTGTTTTACATCCATAATGGCAGCATAAATGTAAGATTGTATGCATTGGGTATACGTACGTCTATTACGATTTTTTTCAGCCGTGTTTTAGTTGTTGTGGGCGTGTGGCAAGTTTTATAAGCATGGTTATATGTGCACATGTAGCCGCTCTTATTATTATAGGTTAGGGTAGTTGCCGTGGCCCTATTTTGTCAGGCTAGGAGTAAATTTCATGCTGGAAACAAGCTTCAAGCTATGTGATGAAGCGGTGAAAATCGCCTAAGGTGTATATGTCGGACGTATAAGCAGCCACTGCATTTTAAGGGTACTGAAATGGATTTAATATAACAACTCTAAAGTTAAATTTAGTACCGCACTTACCACACAAAAATTAAACTTTTATTTTTAGCTTTTGTAGAAATGGCCTTCACTAAGTTAGTATACAAATAGCCAGTCTGTTGCAAAAGAGAAAGGTTGATTTTGCTTTCAGTTATTCAGATGAAATCCAAAATTCCTACTGAAATCTTTTGAAGTCCTTGTAAATCTGTGAAATGTTAGCGTATTATTCCAAGGCAACATGATTTTTAAAAAAGTAGAATTCTTTGTATTACTAAGGTTAATTATGTTGCGTTTTAGGTTGAATTTGACATATCCAAGTCACCCGTTGTAGTAACAAGGGCTAAAATAGCATTACCGTAATACTTGGTATGTTAACCATTAAAATGTTGCTGGAAAACATTTGCTCTAATGCTTCTCGCCACAGTTGAGTAATGACCATAGCGTAACACTGAAGTGTTAGAAACTAGGTGTTATTGCTACCAATGAACTGGATTTCTCTATAACAGCCGGCAATGTATTTTGTCACAGTGTACATATTGTTAACTCAATGTAGCGATGAGAAAGAAAATTGCTAATTCTTTAGCTTCACGATTATACATGCTTTTTTTTTATAAATATAACCCATAATTGTATGTTTGCAGATTATGGTTTTGCCAGTGAAAAGAGTCCTATTGGTATTCATTTGGGTTTTGTCCGCCCGAAACGAGAGTCCATTGACATTTCAAATACATCATTGGTTTTGCAGTTTGCCTCGCAACGTTTTGTCAGCAGCTTTTTGCAAGGGTGAGAGGATGTTCAATAAATCTTATGTATATTTTACTGCGTGGTATGCCAGCCATGTTTTGATTATACTGCCTGTACAATTTGGATCTAATGGTCATAACAGAAACAAGTCAACGAATCTACTTTTACTGTGTCAGAAACCTATGTTATTTTACGTGAAGTGGTGAATGCTGCAAATACTAAAACAGCAGAAAATCAAAAGTGTACTGCCCTCCACTACTCGAAACAAACCATATTGATCGGGGCTTGAAAACTGGCAGTCTAAACGTCATGAAACTCGGTGTCAGGGTAGATACGGACATATTGTTTAAAACACCTCGAGGATAGAAAATGTAAGGAATGTAACTTTCGCTACCAGTTAGTATTTGAACGATACTAGAATTTTCGATAAAGCTTTGACCTTTTCCTGGATCACATAAAAAAAATGATGATGATGGTGAGAGATGAACAGATGATGTTTTATTCGTTCATCCGATCATCATCATAATTTTTTTGTGTTCCAGAAGACAGTAAAAACTTCACTGAACATTTGAATATCTTTCGTATGCTGATGTGGGTGGCAGAAGTATGTTTCAGTGCCTGCCCTCATATAATGTTTCCCCATCAAACATACTATGTTGAATTTGAAACTATACACAATTCCAGTTCAGTTGTACAAGATACTGAGATACCACTAACTTGAAATTGAGTAGGTTTACATAAACAAAAACAATCTGGACAGCAATATGTTTTACATTAAAAACGCATTTCTTTCACTGGGGTTTTTCCATAGTCGACATAGTCGACAGTGGGGTTTACATTCGACTATGGAAAAACCCCAGTGAAAGAAATGTATAAAATGTTAAAACATATAAAACTGTCCAGATTGTTTTTCACTATTTTTTTTTCCTGTGAACCTACTTAATTTGAAGTAAGTGGCAGCTTAGTATCTTGTACAGCTGAACTGGGATTGTATATAGTTTCAAATTCAACACAGCATTTTGAATAGGGAAACATCTTGGAGGGAAGGCACTGAAAGTACTGTAGCTAAACAGAACCGTCCATCATGTCTTGGCTGAACAAACTGAACCACAATTTTCCCTGAGTGAAGAAAACCTTCCACCAGACATGGTCACAAAACCCACTGCCAAATAAAACAGTTATCCATGAATCCATGTTATTCAAAGTCTAGTATTAACGCTCGCCAGATCACCACATAAAAAGTAAAGAAATACGATAAATCCTCCTTGCAGTGTATTGCAGTTTAGCGCAGAAGCATCCTAAAAATAGTTAACACTAAAACTGACTAAGGCACAAATAGACGAACTACATAAAAATGATCTTAATAACCAAGCATATCGCTCATTGCTTTTTTTGTAGGTTGTTGAAAGATGTTGAGTCTGACTTGAGTCCCCCACGTGGAATCGGCGAGCTCATGAAAATCTTGCCGAACATTGACGTATCAGACTTTGTTGACATTCAGCGAAATTTCGAGTGTGATGAACAGACTTTGCCTTGCGACCATACTTCACGCTTTCGCACATTCACAGGCCTTTGTAATAACCTCAACAACCCAACGTATGGCAAGAGTTTCAAGGCGTTCCAACGGTTACTTCCACCGACGTACGAAGATAGTAAGTTAAGTTTGTAGTTTTATTCATAATTATTCACTGGATTTTTTTATGAAGTAGGATAATAAGTTGGTAAAAACTCTTGCAAGGGATTTAATGTTACAATTACCAATTTTTCAGATTTGAGCGAACCTCGTCATTTGAGCGTTACTGGCAGTCCGCTCCCTTCAGGCCGTCTAGTCAGCATTTCCATTCACTCGGACACCAGTAGTCCGCACGTCCGCTACTCCCTCATGATGATGCAATTTGGACAGTTTGTTGACCATGATCTCACCCACACTCCAGTCCACACAGGTTTTGGGGGTGCCATCTTGGATTGTAGTCGCTGCGATTCACGTGAAAAAGTTCACCCAGAATGCTACCCAATTCCCATTCCGGCTAGCGATCCATTTTTCCCGACAAACGGCAGTACGGGAAGTTCTCGCTGCCTGTCATTGATACGATCTCTTCCTGGTCAGCTAACTATGGGTGAGTAAAAAAATTGTTTCTTAATAGTTTTTAAACTTTAAAAATGAAGCCTTTGTCATATAACTGGCCCCAAAATGATAAGGCGGATTGGGAAATACTTAATGTGTAAGCTCGACAAAATTTTTTCTTAATTATATTCTTTGAGCTTTGAGTCATATATG
The DNA here is from genome assembly GCA_023313725.1 of Lithobius niger. Classification (NCBI taxonomy): domain Eukaryota; kingdom Metazoa; phylum Arthropoda; class Chilopoda; order Lithobiomorpha; family Lithobiidae; genus Lithobius; species Lithobius niger. The sequence goes on along the minus strand of JAHWFP010259409.1, from coordinate 35,120 downwards.
AAATAAAGTAATACTCGTCTAGATAAAGCCACTCAATTCTGAGAATTTATACTGTTTGTGTATTATGCTGTTTGCATATTTGGCTGAATTTTTTTCCATTTTTGTTTTATTTAGGGGCAAGAGAACAAATAAATCAAGTCACTGCTTTTGTTGACTCTTCTCACGTATACGGATCTGACGTTTGTGATGCCAAAAAGTTGCGTTCGTTTCGGGGTGGTCGGTTGAATTCCACCCGACACAACAAAGGAGGGAAAGAATTACTTCCACAAACATCCCAGAACAAAGAATGCAAAGCACCCTCGGGGTTGTGTTTTGATGCAGGTACATTGGCCAATATACACAAGTTTGTTTTGATGCTGTATAGCCTCAACAATTATCAATTATCACAATGATAATACCACGCGTAGTATTATCAAAGGCGTACTGGCCGTACAGGTAAACAGAAGGTTTCCCGTGAGGCCTATCGATTTTTTTCATGATATTGATGACCGATTTCTACGAAATGCTACAAGACAGGGGCCTACGCTTTTACTATTTTACAGGCCTAAATGACCCTCCATGTACGCCCCTGAGTATTATCCGATAATATTTTCATCTTAGTCCCTCCATCTTGCTTTTGCCACGATGTACTGCAACGTGGTATTCCCACTGAAAATACAAATCGAACCTGGTTTAAGTATCGATAATTTTTCTCAATCGCTAATTGCATTCCCAAACTGATAAAAACACCTAGCACAAGTGCTCGGTGTATTTTCAGTTCGAAACACAACATTTAAAGGAGAAAAATTATCAATATTAAATCAGCCTCTTGTGCTTTACTGCTAACAAGAAGCAGATAAGAAGCAAATAAAATTCACTACTTCAAAGTCCTGCCAACACGAGTGTGAGCATTCTGAAAATTAACCAACTAACTGCTCTAACTTGATAAACCTGATTGGCAGGTTACAGAGGTACTCGTTCACTTTGGCACACTCATGCTAGTGGGCAAAAAACCTTGTAATAGTGATTTATTTTCATCTTCAGTGTCGTTGCCAGTTTATATCGTAAATAGCATATGGGCTGTTGAAATTAATTCGATAAAAACAAAGAGTGTTGGACGTAACAAAGTTATAATTCAATTTTTCAAATCTTACTTCTGCCCAGGAAGGGTGTATAGGCCTAATTCCGTCGTGAAAAACTCAGCGTTTATGCAATCATTCAAGTGTAGACGTGATCTGGGTTCCGTGTAGCATTATCGCAATGCCTTTATTCTCATTTGTTCAGGTGTTTTAAGTTAATAGTTTGCTAGTTTATTTAGTTTGCTTTTATGTATGAAGCTTTTAGTTGATTTTGGTGCAGATAACTACGATTCAAGGGGATAAAAACATTGATTTCCTTGAATGTTTGAAGCTTTTACCTAAAAGCATTTCTGACCTTAAAGCAATTTAGTAGGATGGTCAGTAGCTTTGCCAGAGCTGTTAATAGGCGAGTTACGGTATTTTGAGCGAAAAGAAGCTGAAAGGTTCAGATCACGGTAATCATGGTTATCAGAATTGAATTGCAGTGACATTATACCTTGAGTTCCAACTGGATGTTAACGTCTGTACTAAAAGAACAGATGTATTTGTCTTTGCTATAGGTGAACCCTAGTTACTTGAGCATCCAGGCACTTTACGATGAGTAAATCCGGGCACTGATATTATGCCTGTTTTATTTCTTTTCTAAATTCTAACTCTTAGTGTTTTAAGAGTTGAATGTGTAAACTTGAATTTAAAGGATTTTGTGACTAAAAACACAGGATTATAAAAAATGCTATTACGAGCAGCAAGGACTGTTGAACAGAAATAAGTCTGTCCCAGCATGTAATGAATTACAGTGCCCAACTCGGTAAATTTTAGCACTACACAATGCAGCATACAGTGGCAGATCTATGGTGAGGGAAGGGGCAACTGCCTCCACCCACTTGAGAAGTCTGCAATGTTCCATGACTTATTTATTACGTATTACATAATGCATAATATCCAGTGCACCAAGCACCATGCAGTGGTAGATCTTGGAGTGGGGTGAGCGCTCTGATGGAGCAACTGCAACACTGCCTTCCGCCAGAGGTTCCATGAGTCATATATTATGTACTAACATAAATTCTTAATACTACATGCATACGGGGGAGGTCTTAAAATGACCTCAAGTAATTAGAAGACACGAAAAGCTTACATGAACATAAAAATGTGCCCCTTCACTAACAACAAAAAACCTTACGCTTAATAGCACGTAGTAGCCTCAGGGGCCGAAATAAAGAGTGGGTTTTGTGTGCGACACCCCAACAGGATCAGGAAAATGGACCTAAGTCAGTGAGACAAAATCAATAGCTGAAAAATAAGTTTCTCGAATGTCCTGTTGCCACCCCATCCCTACTATAAATTCCTAGATGCACCCCTACCACCGTGGTTTGCAGCGATCATAGCTCAGCCAGTAATCGACTGATGTGTAGATCTAAGGAGGCTATGATGCTGGATCGAATCTAAGAGACGGTCGGGCTATTATCTTTATGTAGTGGCTGAAATCAAACGGCGCGAACTAAGCTTCCGATTTGGTCAAATGCTAGAGTACATCGAAATCAGTTTAGAGTACATAACGTCATTCGTTCTTTTTTCTGTAATCGAGGTTACGGTTTAATTGATCCTGGAGGACCGCTTTAATGCTACAATACGGTTTTACTTCGCTCGTACACAGTTAAAACTCATTTTCCCACACTTTCAAAACGAAGATATCACTAATACCTTGCAAATTTTCGATAGACAAACTTCTGACTTCATCAGGCACACCTAAGATTTTGGCTCTTCGACTACCACATAACTTGGCTAACACTGTGGCCTCTGGTATTTCTAAGTCCAGACTGAATGAGCAGGAACGGTGAATTGGGCTTAGAAATATCAGAGGCCACAGCGTTAGTCAAGTTTAAACGACCAGTAATGTGGTAGTCGAAGTGCCAAAATCTTAGATGTGCCTGATGAAGACAACAAAAGTACTTCTGTCGAAAATGTGCAAGGTATTAGTGATATCTTCGTTTTGAAAATGTGCGAAAATGAGTTTTTAACTGTGTACGAGTGAAGTTGGAGAGTTTAAAGTAATTCCAGTAACGGTTTGTCAATAGCTTTACTTACAATCAACCATTGCTTTAGAGCTTCGTCCTGCATCGAAGCTCTAAATCAGTTAAAACTACCATCAGTTAAAATTAGGTAAAACTTCTGTTCCTAAGGAGCACCTGGGCACATATTTGTTCAATATCCACTGCTCTTTTAAGTTATTAATGCATCTGCTAAACCCAGGCACATAATCAAGAAAATACAACACGCAGCAGACCCATCAATGTTATTACACCAGTTCTTAATGTTGACTTGTAAACTTTAAATTAGCCATTACATACACAGATCGTTGATCTAGCATGAAGCTATGGATGTGTTGAGAACATTATGTATTTATGAATGGTTCTGTATACAGTAATTGTGTATTTCAAGAATAACTGTATCGGATGTGATTTTTTGATAGTTTCTTGCCTGTTTTATTTTTTTTGTAGGTGACAAGCGAGCCAGCGAACAGATTGGGCTTGCAGCAATGCATACGCTTTACATGCGAGAGCACAATCGTATAGTGGGCCAATTAGCCGCAATTAATCCACACTGGGACGATGAACAACTCTACCAAAATGGTAAATTCCTAATCTTTTGATGAACAGAGTTTTATCTAAGCAGACTACTGGATGACTACTAAACTAGTTAACTAAGACTTAACACACAATTTGTGCTAGCCTTTCCACTTTATGTAAATAGATGTAAACACAATGTAAACAGATCAGCATGCACCGAGTAATTCCGTGGCATAGTCACATTCCAAAATTACTTGGGTTTATACGTAGAAACAAGTGCTCATGAAACAGAGAGGTGTTATACGTCTGTAAAATTTATCGTAACTTTGTTGACTGTGTACCACCCGCAACAAAACTTTTAAATGGCAGTCTAGGCATGAACAAACAATTTCAGTAACCTAAATGTCTACCTAGTTACTGCTTTTGTTATGCTGGAATTGCTTATCAGAGCTCATAAATTGTATCCAGAATATTATGTGCAATACTTACTGTACACGTGTTGCAATTTAGGGCGAAGAATTCTGAGCGCCATCAATCAGCATCTAGTCTACGGCGAGTTCTTGCCACGTGTCTTGGGGTGGAACGCTGTTCATCACTATGAACTGGAGGTGTTGACCGCAGGCTATTATGATGGCTACGATGCAACTTGCAATCCTTCCATCCACAACGAGTTTGCTACAGCCGCTTTCCGTTTTGGCCACAGTCTCATTAAACCTTTCTTACAACGCATGGACCAATTCTTTAATTTATCACCTGAAAAGCTTCATTTACGCCACAAATTCTTTAACCCTGATGATCTCTACAAGGTAAGTCATAATTTCTATTACTCAAAATTTAACTAACTCGTTGAATCAAATTTGAGTAGGACCCAAACAAAATCATTCACCTAGTACTACTCCGAAGGTCTATTCAATGAAATCTGATGCACACTGATAATCATATAAGTTACATTTTTTTGTGGAGTCTTTAGAATCCCACGACATCTTGCAGAATCAACACAATAATCCTATAAAAAAATCTATGGAAATCAGCCAAAATTCCAATGAAGTCCGGCAAAAGCTCTGCAATCTTGCATTCTGTTTTACAACTTATTGTACACGAATACAAGTTTTCAACACGGGTATGTTTTCATAAAATACGTATTTGACAGTCACAGATGAATAATTCAGCATGTTTGGTTGTTGCAGTTTTATTCATTTGATATATTGCTGTGCCCTGTGGAACCATTTGATGCTAAAAACAATGAAACAATGGCTCAATCTGTTCCATTTGCCAGAACAATTCAAACTGCAGCAGTATTGTGTATTATTAAACTGCACAATAAAAACACTAATAAACTATTGCTTTGGGGTAACTGACAGCAATCCACATAAAAATGCAATGAAAAAAGTTGCAGTTTTTAATATTCATCTGCTTTTCTTAGAATTTTAAACAGAAAGTTAGTAGCAGACAACTAACAACATTGAAAGACGCATACACTACGGTGAGAGGAGCATTGTCCTTGAATCTTACGGGATCCGTATCACTTCCAAAAAAAAACACCAGACACAGCATTGACAAAATAAAATAGACAAAATTGAAACCATCTCAAATCATACCAACCAAACAAGCAATCAGTCCTGACGGCCAAGAAGCGAGAAGTAGATCAAGCATGGTTAGAAACGAAAGCTGGGTCGTTTCTCCACTACTATGGATTAGAGGATTGCGAGGAACTGCACGTCATGCGAGCATTTTGGCCATTTTGGACATCCTTTCAGCCATGCGTTGCTCGCAGTTTTCTCGTTTTCGATCCATTATACCAGTTTTGTGCACGGATTTTATTCTTTTGCTGTCATTAGATGTCAAATGATGCAGGCACAAAGCCAAAAATATGGGCCAAGAGTCGACACAAATGGGCCATAGTTAAAAATATTAGGAGGCGGAACAAAATTATCTAAAACAAGGGTTAAATGAGAACAATACGCAAAATAGGGGTCAGTTAATATGGGACCCGGTCAGAATTTTTTTCTTCAGCCCCAACTGCCAAATATTTTGCCTTCGATATGCCCCTGCAATTACCGTATATGATGAACAATAATCAGTTGGGATTGATTAGCTTGTTTAATTGCCTTAATGAACGGAACATCATTGTCGGGAGATAGCATAAACCAGCACTAACCACCCCTCCCACCCATCAACGTAGCACATTGAAACATGTGCTTTGACAAGTAAACCCAAAATGTTTCTATATTTGCAACTAGATTGGCATGATTGACGAACTGATGCGTGGTTTGAGTACGTCGACGATGGAAACTCTCGACCAGTTCATCACAACGGAAGTGACAAATCATCTCTTTGAAGACAACAAAATCCCTTTCTCCGGTCTGGATTTGATTGCATTGAACTTGCAACGTGGACGTGAACATGCCATCGCCACTTACAACCAAATGAGGGTTCGATGCAACATGAGCCAAGCCCTTGCCTTTGAAGATTTGAGGAACGAAATCCCGATTTCAACTATTGAGAAGCTTAAGTCAATTTACAGGTAAATGACGGCGAAATATTTACTGTAGCAGTAACTTGTATTCTACTGTATGACCTATATTTGTAATTGGGTTTGTATTTAATTTACTCTTATATGAATATTTAAATAATATTTAAATCATTAGATTATGTTATAAATAAGCCTTAGGGGTAAAAAAATTGAATGGGATTGCCCAACATCATCGCAAGACCAACCACAATATTGCTTAGGACCAGGCGTCAATGCTCCTCCACTCCAACACCAAACAAGGAGCACACCTCCGGGCACTTGAATCCCTCGCAATTAAAAGATTTTCTTGTCGACGAGTGCCTCTCATGAACCTTACTGGCCCTTTCCACGTCCTAATTGAAGAATTTGTCCCATTGCCTCTAATTGCCAAACTAGACACGAAGTGGAATTTGACGGCAGTCGTCGAGCGGCCCTCTAGTGAATAACTTAAAGATCAGTGGTCGGATTTAAAGTGCAACATGGAGTAAGCGCACATCGAACGAACTTTCTCTGCTGTGGTGTGGTCTTCTGAAGAAGAGGAACGGTGTTCTCTTCCTCGCAAATTTAAGTGAACTGTTGTTGAAACATTCTTGGAGGTGATATAAGTGTTTTCATATAATTTAACAGGAAACTAAATTTGGCCTAAGTAATTTTTTCCTAGGACTCGGAATCATTAGAAAATTTAAAGAAGATACTACTTACTATTCTAATTCTAGAACCAATAGTCGAAACCTTACACTGCTATGAACTCTGGCACTTAAAACACGTGTGTGTAAAGTGTTACCGTAATACACAAGTTTTCTAGCCAGGGCAAACTCGAATGCAGTTCTTGTATGCTACGACAGGTATTTGTTTATACTAAAATAAGGTTTGCTTTACGAAGGCTCTCGTGTAGATGGATTTCCGCCATGCAATCAGAAA